>OVAF01000233.1:943-53979 GCA_900406245.1 Odontarrhena argentea | reverse complement strand
AAGACCTATTTATAATCAACTAATGAAAAAAAACCCTTTTTTTAGAATTTTCCCAAGTTACAATATTGTTTCAAAAAGCATCTTTAAAATATTTGTAGCTATTTTCTAACATTTTGTAGCAAAATTTAGATACAAATTAAATTTGTTGCAAAATTTGTAACTATTTTCATTGAATCTTGTAGTGTCAATGATTATCACATCTAGAATTCAGGAATGGTACAAAAAATTCCAAAAGTATATGCTTTTACAACCGTAGATAATTTTTCTTGCTTGAAAAGTAATTCTTTACAAATATACTACTATTTTCTTAAAACATTTTTTTTAATGATAAAAAAAAAAAAAAAAATTCTTAAAACATACAAATATCATATGTGTTTTCGTTTTTTTCTTCTTTTTTTTTTGAACGGAACATGTTTATCAGATCAAAATTAATAATCTTAACAAAGTTTTGAGTTTTTGTTGTTGTTTGTTTGGGTCGAAAGTTGAGGATATTATTTTTGTTTCATTATCATTAATAAGATTCATTGTACATGAATTAAAAGGAAAGCTATCTAATGGGTTACTTGACCTAATAATTGAAGAAAAATATGTTAACCAAACAACCACTAAATTAATTTCAAATTAAGTTGATATTAACAACAATGAAAATTTTGAAGAAAATAAAAAAAGGTTTCCTTTTGGTCAAGTAAAAAAAAAAAATCAGTTTTTTTGTGTGTCATTATGTGTCATATCTGAATAGAAAAACACAATTTACCCCAAAAAAAGTTAGAAACCGTGTTAAATATATTGACTAGTATGTACTATATAACAACAACAACTCTGTTCCGCTTTTTATTCACCGACTCTCTTTTTCCTCTCTCGATCCTTCACGTCACAAACCCTCTCTCAGGTAAAATCTTCCAGATTCTCTGTAAAAATTGACGTCTCCCTCAGTAAAAATCGAAACTTTTCAAATCCTTTTTTGATCACATGAATCTATATAGGGTTTAAGGGTTTCATTTTATTAGTTGTTTCATTGCGTGTTGTACAGGGAAAAAAGATCAATCATCAATGTCTACGAACGAAGAAGACGTTTCGAACAACTTCGGATGTAACATCTGTCTCGAATTAGCCAGAGATCCGATCGTGACTCTATGTGGTCATTTGTTCTGCTGGCCATGTCTTTACAAATGGCTTCATTTCCATTCTGAATCGAATCGTTGTCCTGTTTGTAAAGCTGTGGTTAAGGAAGATAGTTTGGTTCCTTTGTATGGAATGGGTAAGCCATCTTCTGATCCCAGATCCAAGCCTATTGATGATGGTGTTACTGTCCCAAATCGACCATCTGCGATTAGGGTTAATGAAACTGCTCGTCCTCGTGTTGCACAAAGACATCATCATCATCATCATCATCACCATGGGTCTAGTTTCTTTGGAGGGTATACAGGGTTTATGTCCATAACTAGTGGTGCAAGGTTTGGTAACATCTTATTGTAATGGGCTGGTCTTTGATGAGATCTCAGGACACTATACATTTTGGAGTGAGTCATTTTAGGCTCTGTTTTGAGCTACATAAACTTTGATGCAAAATCAGTAATTAAACAAAAAACATAGAAAAAAAAGTGACAAATGTAACTCAAAAACATCATTAGAAGAAAAAAAAACTCTGAAATTTTATGATTACTTTAAAGATGAATATGCAAACCTTCACATTAGATATAGAGTTCCCTCGTTTGAGTAGACTCGCGATGGGCCATTAATATAGACTTACTCTCGGTTCTAGAGTGGGTAAATCAAAGTTCCAATGTGTCTCTCTTTAAACCAACACCATTTTGGTTTAATGTGGCAGAAAATATACTAACAAAATGTACAACAAAGCACAAAGAAAATATATATTTCCCAAGTTGACTCGTATTTTCTGTAACTTGCCTTCAACTTGTATTTTCCAACAGCTTTAGAATTATTGTTGCAGTACAATCGTAGGTACGACAAGAATTGTTCTCCACGGATCCATAAACATATGTATTCTGGCTGAGGCTTCTATAATGGGCTTCAAGCCCATTTGACTTTTTAATGGGCTGATCCCATCTTCTGAAGCGATAGAGTCTCGTAACCTCATCTCATCTTCGTTATCTTCTTTCTCACTGTGCGAAATTTCTCTAAGCTCGAGCGACAATGGCGTCGTTATCAGTTTCAAATCTTGCCTCGTCTCTCTCTTCACTCTCCTTCTCTTCTCAGGTTTCTCAGAGACCTAACACCATTTCCTTCTCCCGCGTGCAATTGCCGGCGAAATCCGCTCGTCGCGGTTCTCTCTCGGTTACCGCCACCGTTGCTGCTCCCGCGGCGGAGGAGGAAGATACGATGGAATTGAAGAATTACGTGAAATCGAGGCTTCCTGGAGGCTTCGCAGCTCAGAAAATCATCGGCACTGGTCGGCGTAAGTGTGCCATAGCTCGAGTTGTGCTTCAAGAAGGCACTGGCAAAGTTATTATCAACTATCGCGATGCGAAGGTATTTAATTGTTCCCCAATTCGTTATCTTGTTGGTGCTTAATGAATCGGAGATGTTAAATGGTGATTCATGTGTTTGTTTAGGCCTTTGGTTTTGGGAATATTAGGGTTTATGTTATTGAGAGATTGATGAATGTGAGCTTTTGAATGAAAAGCTATGGAAAAGAATACACTTGTTCCTTTTGAACATTTTTGGGTTTCTATGAGTACCTGAAACCTACAACATTATGTTGTGTGATGGACTGCAGCATTTAGTAGTCTAAATTGCAGAATTTGTAGGATTCAAGTTTGGTGGAACTCAAAAATGTAATGGACTGAAGCATTTAGTGGTATAGATTGCAGCGTTTTATAGCAGAGAAACTCAAAAGACATATTCTGTTATGTTGCTTCTCTGTGATCTGGAAGCTGTGTTGTGTAGGCCTTATTAGACTTGGATAAGTGGCTTGAAAAATGTGATAACAAGGAAAGATTATAGTTGGGAAGTGTTAGCAAGCTGTTTTGTGGATGTTCAATACACGTATCGCTGATGATGGTGATCCTTGTAAATCTTTTCAGGAATACCTTCAGGGTAATCCATTGTGGCTTCAATACGTCAAAGTGCCATTAGTGACACTGGGCTACGAGAACAGCTATGATGTGTTTGTGAAAGCCCATGGAGGCGGTCTGTCTGGTCAAGCTCAAGCCATTACTCTTGGAGTTGCTCGTGCTCTCTTGAAGGTAAGTGCAGATCATAGATCACCTTTGAAGAAGGAAGGTTTGCTCACTAGAGATTCAAGAGTTGTTGAAAGAAAGAAGGTCGGGCTTAAGAAGGCACGTAAAGCCCCTCAATTCTCCAAGCGTTAAAGAGTTCTTTTATATTGTTGGATCAACTCTTCCAATACACTCCTTTGCCTCCATTTTTCTTTTTTTAGCTCTTCTGCCGATTTCTGTGTATTTTAAGTGTATGTGTAGATGAACTAAAAATGCTAAGTTGTTATGATTTTGATTCGTATGCACTTATGGAAAGGGTAAAACATTTGACCAAAGTCTTAAATTTATCGAAGGCGTCCGCAGCAAATCGACAAATCCCAATGCTGTAATGAGTTTTTACTGTACCAATGATCCAATATCACTTTTTCAACGTGCCATCGTGGATGATATCCTATGGATACTAACTGAATCAGTGTTATTTAACTTATTTTGTGTAATACATCCTAGCCGAGATGGTTTCTACATCTTCATCACCCTGTGATGTTTCCTTTTTCCTCATCCCCAAATAGAAACCACTTCTAAAAAATCGTTACCACCTTCCCCTAGACAGTACAGATTCGCTTAAAGCGTTGGATATATCTCCGAAGCTCGATCCAGAGTTGGCTATCGAGGTCAGAAGAAGGACAAGAGAATCATAGCCTTCCTCGAAAGTCGTATCTTTTCTTGGTTCCCTCGGGGAACAGAGAATCATTAGTAGAAACTGTTAACGCGGAAAGTTGGACGCGACAGACAAAATTGTTGAGCTTTTTCTGTTAACGCATGCAATAAAAGAACGACACGTGTAAAAACAACTCGGTTTAATTCCTGGATGGAGCGTGTGATAATCCATGTGTACTGTACGCGACCGCCTTTAAAAGAAAAGTCAGCAGATTCCACCTGGAATATTCACCACCGACTTATACATGTTTTAAATCTTGACCGTTGCTAGTTACAAATTGATCAGATCTGGAGCGTCTATTTATTCATGCCTCCTCTATAAATACCGTGGAGCGTCTATCTATACTTCTCTCGGTTATTCAAGATCAGAAGGAATCGAAGAAATCGCTCTCTACCGATCATCTTCCCTAATCTCTTTCTTCGTTTTTCCTTTTTTGATCAATTCTAGGGTTTGGTTTCGAAATCGTATCGATCGTTTTATGTTAACATGTTAATTACGGATGTAGGATCTTGGAGTTTCGAATTTCCTCGAGCGGCGATGGATCGTTGTCTCTCGTTACCAGGGGTTTCGAGTTTTCATATATCCGTGATGCATATTTGACTTGATTTCGACTTTTCCGATTGCGAGAGTAATTTTCTGTTTTGCTTGGATCTGCAGCTTCAAATTTTGATTCGGCTATATAAATCAAGAACGACACAGGGAGACGAAGAATTTTTTGTGAACCGATCATCGTTCTAATTCTCTTTCTTCATCCATCGTTTCGTGAATTACTGATATTCGAAAGTTTGGTTGCTAAACTGCAAGCGTTGGTTGCGTTCGTTTATGCAGGAGACTTATGTATTGGGGTTTCTGATTGTTTGATTCGAGCCATAGTCTTCAGTTTCAGGGTTTCTCTTTTCCTTTTCTCTTACTCCTTCTGTTGCTTGATGTGGGGATTTCCGATTACGAGAGTAATTTGAATTGTGTGTAGAAATTGTGGGGTCGGAAGGAGGGTTTGCTATCCTGTTGAAGAGCTAAGGAGTTGAAGAAATTTGAATTTGCCCCGTCACCGGTTATGGTCTATGGGTTACCTCTTTTCTGCAGTTTGATTCGTGATAATTTGCATTGGTTACCATAACTACTTATTGAAAGTGCTTCTTAGGCTGATACAAGGGATTAAAGGTTTTGGATTCCTACTCTGGTGATTCGAGCTGTTGCTTACAAGCTATCTCTTCGGTTTGGTCTTGTGTGAATATCTAATGATTAAGATTTTTCAAAAGTGCATCTATATATACTTGAGAGAACCAGATATGATTTTCCTTGTGTCTTGTTGCGTGTTGCAGAGTTTCTTCATTAAATCTCTGAGCTTGGGTCCTTAAACTGACAAATGAAAGAAGATAATAAGTTCCTTTACCCTTTCAATCTGAACATGTCTGAAGCAGATTTGTCTCTAATGTCTTCAACTTTGCTATCTGCCTTCCCCGTGCCATTCACATTCATTGTTGTTTGTTCAACAGGTATTTGCATCTGAAGTTCTGAACACTTCTTCATATCTTGCCTTGGAGGAGGGCAAGCTGGTCCTGTGATACTCTAAAAATGTCTGCGTATCTCTATTTTGTTTCCTTGTCGCTCTGTTGGCTTGCTGGTTCTGTCTTGTTTCCTTGTCGCTCTGTTGGCTTGCTGGTTCTTATGTATGTTGGGTTTTGTGTGTTCTAGATTGAAGTTCTGTTATGTTGCTATTTCCGGAATCTTTCAGATCTACAAGGCTTTTGGGACTTTTAACCATTCTCAGTCAAGTTGCTAGCCCTCAACAAATCTTTTCCAATGATCAGTTGCCATTCTTTTTCTCCTTGTTTCTTATATAACTCTGATTATGATGTTGTTTCGGTTTAGGCGCTCAACTAAATGTTGTTAATTTTTGTTGCAGTTTAAGGCAAGAGATATAAGGTTTGTGCTCTGTACTTTTCACAGCTTGACTCTGTTCTTCTTAAATTATCGGTTTCCTTTTCCCTTGTTTCTGACTTTTCTTAGCTATTTCCATCTATGATTTATGTTATTGATTCTGATTTTGGCGCCTCACTGATGATTATTACTTTTGTTGCCAAGTCAGGTCAAGATAGTCTTTGTGTTCTTCACTGGTTGCCTTATCGAATCTGTTGCAGTAATTGGTTGCCCACTCTCTCTTTCCTTGTTTCGGATTAGACTAGGCTACTTCGTTCTTATATATCTACGTGCTCCACAGATGATCAGATGCACATTGTCTCCTTTCTCCTGTTCTATCGTCTTTATTTTCACAAAAAACTAATATTTTATGCTTTGGTTCTGAAACTGCATCCCTCTTTGATAATGCAGGAGATAGAATTTGTGGGTATCTGATTGTTTGCTTCGAGCGATGGTCTTCTGTTTCAGGATTTCTCCTCTTTTCTCTTATTCCCTTTTTGGTTGATATTTGGTTTTCTGATTACGAGCCTAACGTAATTATGTCTAGAAAAGTGCGGGGGAGAAGAGGTGTGTTTGTTATATGGTTGTAGAATATCAGGAGTTGAAGAAATTTGATCTGGTTCAAAGGGTTACTTCTTTTCAACTGTTTGATTCCTGACTGCATTGGTTCTGTTTGATTCCTGACTGCATTGGTTACCTTATCTATTTGTTGAGATCACTTCTTATCCTGATACAGGGGATTAATATGTTGCTTCGAGCGATTAATCTGTTTCTTTGGATGCTTTTCAGTTTTATATGTTATTGAGAATCATTGCTGGNGTGGGGGGGTTTTTTTTTTTTTTTTTTTTTTTTTTTTTTTTTTCCAGATTACATTGTATCTTTATACGCTTTTTTGGAATATTATATGGGCAGTTCATTCTGTTCTGCCAGATACTATTTTTTCTTGTGTCATGTTATTTGTTTCAGATTTCCTTCATCATTTACCTCGCTTGGTATGTAATCTTTTACCCAGATTTTGTCTCATATCTTCAAATTTTCTATCTGCATTTTCCCTTGCCGTTCATGTGTATTGTTGAACAGGTTAGGAGAACAAGCTGGTCTTGTTTAGGAGAGTGTTTGCATTTCTACTTTGTCTTGTTTCATATACGTTTCTATTCGATTTGTTCTGGTTCTTTCTTAATGTTGGGTTTTTGTGTTTCCGGATTGAAGTTCTGCTTTGTTACTGTTTTCATGATTTTCAGATTTACAAGGCTTTGGAGGGCTTTAGACCATTTCCAGCCAGGGCTTTGTGTTCTTTGCTTCAACATATATTTTCCAGTGACCCTTTGCCCATTCTCTCTCCTTTTTCTTATCTTACTAGGATATCTTCTCGATTATATCTTGTTGTTTTTGGTGTTGGTGCTCCACTGAATCTTGATCATATTTGTTGCAATGTCAGACAAGAGATATCAGCTTTGTGTTCTTCACTTGCCGCCTCAGCAATTCCTTTTGACTTATAGGTTTCCCACTCCCTCTTTCCTTGTTTCTGATTTTACTATTCCTCTGTAATTTCTGTTGCTGATTTTGGTTATGGAGCTTCATTGAATGTTGATTATTTTCGTTGCCAAGTCAGGTCAAGATAAGCTTTGTGTTCAGTCGGTTGCTCATCCTTTTCCCCATTTTTAATCAATTATACCCTAGTACTTTCTCTGGTTTATGTTTTTGGGGCTCCACTAAATGCTCATTGTTTTCGTCCTTAAATCAGGTCAACAGATATTTGCCTCAACCAATCGTTTCCAGTGATCGGTTTCCTGTTATCTCTTGCTATATTCATGATTTTATTAGGCTATTTGTTTTTGTGGTTTATGTTTTTGGTGCTTCACTGAATGATGATTGTTTTCATTGCTAAATCAGGTCAAGAGATATTCGCGTCAACCAGTCTTTTCCAGTGATGGGTTTCCTATTATCTCTTTCCTTATTTGTGATTTACTAGGCCACTTATTTCTCTGGTTCTTATTTTAGCGCTTCACTGAATGTTTGTTATCAAGGCAACTTCGTTCTCTGGAAAATGGAGGCACTGGGAGATGTTGCAAGCTTTTTCTCCCTTCGGATGTTGATCTGGTATAATAACCTACTTTCTACATTCATTTCAAGATAAATTATGAGGACCCCATGCTGTGTTACGTATATGCAGTGTGAGAAAACCTTGTCTTCAACACTTAGAGCTCTCTGGCAGCCCTATTCCGGAATGCAAGGGTTATGTAACATTATCTGTGGTTTTTGGTTGCATCTGTGAGTTGTCTGTCTTTTTTTATAATGAGTTTGTTGGTGGACACACTCGGATATAGATGGTGCAACAAGAGATAGCCACGGAGCTGTGGTCTTTTTCTATTAAACTTTTTGTAATATACCTTTATCAATTTTTGTGGAAATAGAGGAGCCTGCAATTTATTATTAGTTGATGACTCTGGGATGACTGTTATTTTTTGAAAGTTTGTTTTCCTTCGCCCTGTTGTCATCAATCCTTGCTTGGTATCTTCTTGTTTGTCTGTAGATTTCAGGTGACGTCAATTGAATCTTTTTGTAGTGGAAGGGTTAGATTGAAAATCAGTGCTCTAAACAACATGACAGCATATACATTTCTGGCTAGTAGTTAGGTCATCCAAGCTATTCTAGTCGCATGTTCTCAGGGTGGTTTTTTTAAGAAGAAATTGTACCGCCTTGTTATCTTCGTGTTTTTATTCTGAAGGATATTGGGTAACATTTTATTTCAGGCTGTTGGTTCTTGGGAAGTATAACTCTGTCCGAAGAGATGATTGTAATGGTTGCAGTTCTATCAGCCTGCATGTAGTCACTCAAAGCTGTTGCATGAAGGAAATTTGCAGGGTTTGCATATGGCTGTTTCTAGTTGGGTGATCAACTTTTATACTAGCTTTTATTCCTGTCTTCAACCTGTGTGATTTATGATGTCTTTGAATATCAGAGTTTTCGTGTCTTTCGCTACGATTTAGAATAGAGGTTGCTTCAAAAACTGAAGCATGAGAAGACTACACTTGGAGGAGGTGATTTCATTAACGTTTGCAATAAATCTTGTGCTTATTTTCTTCTGCTCCGTGATCAGCTTATTGTTCCCTTCCACATTTAACTACATGATGTTGATTTATACTTAAGAGATTCACATTTCTTTTTAGTTTAGTGTTAAGAAAACTCCTTGATATATGCTTGTCAGCCAATTCACTAACGTGTTTCTCCTCCTCACACACATGACATGACGTGAACATCCTCGTGCTACTTGTTTCTCTGCTATTTGGTTTTCAGGTTCAAATTTAAGCAACGAAATCTCTTTATTTGATCAAAAGTTTCTCCGTTAATCCAATAATTGTACGACAACTGTATATCCAACTTGGTTTGTTCCTGAATTGAGTGTGTGATACTTTATGTCGAGTCAGCAGAAAGCAGCTGGATTCTCTTACTACGAGTCAGATTTTAAATTTCCACCTTTGATATCTAAAAATTTATCATGTAGGAGTTTGAAGTTTCTTAACTCCTCAAGCGGCGATCGATCGTTGTCACTCTCTATCAGGGGTTTTGAGTTTTTGTGTTTCCTCTTGGATATCTTTTCTGATTGTGGGTGTAATTTACTATTTTTTTTCGGATCCTGCAGTTTCAGAAGTTCTTAGCTGCTTTATAGATCAACAGCATAAGGAGTCAGAAGAAGTTTTTGGGTTTAGGCAGGATATGGAAGTTTTTGGGTTTCTGATTGTTTGCTTCGAGCTTGTCTTCGGTTTCAGGGTTCCTCACTTCCTTGTATTCCTTTTCTCGTATTCCTGTGTCACTTGATGATTGGTTTTCTAATTACGAGGGACTTGAATTGTATTTAGAAATTGTGGGGAGAATAGAAAGGCTTTGCTATTTGATGCTCTAGTGTAAGAGCATAACGAGTTGCTTTGGACCTATCCTTTCTGATTTTAAAGGTAACTTCTCCTTTAAAACTGGTTTTGTGTTTCTAGATTGAAGTTCTGTTATGTTGCTATTTCCGGACTCTTTCAGATCTACAAGGCCTTCGGGACTTTTAACCATTCTCAGTCAAGTTGCTAACCTCAACAAATCTTTTCCAATGATCAGTTGCCATTCTGTCTCTCCTTGTTTCTTATATTACTCTCGGTTATTATGTTGTTTCGGTTATGCAACTAAATGCTGATAATTTTTTTGCAGTTTAAGGCAAGAGATATAAGGTTTGTGCTCTGTACTTTCCACAGATTGACTGAACAGTTCTTCTCAAATTATCGGTTTCCTTTTCCCCTCTTTCTGATTTTTCTTAGCTATTTCCTTTTATGATTTATGTTATTGATTCTGTTTTTGGCGCCTCACTGATGATTACTTTTGTTGCCAAGTCAGGTGAAGATAGTCTTTGTGTTCTTCACTGGTTGCCTTACCGAATCTGTTGCAGTAAGTGGTTGCCCACTCTCTCTTTCCTTGTTTCGGATTTGACTAGGCTATTTCGTTCTCATGTTTTTGTTGTTGATTATATATCTACTTTCTCCACAGATGATCAGATGCACATTCTCTCCTTTCTCCTGTTCCATCGTCTGTATTTTCACAAAAAAACTAATATTTTAGGCTTTGGTTCTTAAACTGCATCGCTCTTTGATTATGCAGGAGATAGAAGTTTTGGGTATCTGATTGTTTGCTTCGAGCGATGGTCTTCTGTTTCAGGATTTCTCTTCTCTTTTCTCTTATTCCCTTTTTGGTTGATATTTGGTTTTCTGATTACGAGCCTAACTTAATTATGTCTAGAAAAGTGCGGGGGAGAAGAGGTGTGTTTGTTATATGGTTGTAGAGTATCAGGAGTTGAAATTTGATCTGGTTCAAAGGGTTACTTCTTTTCAACTGTTTGATTCCTGACTGCATTGGTTTATCTATTTGTTGAGATCACTTCTTATCCTGATACAGGGGATTAATATGTTGCTTTGAGCGATTAATCTGTTTCTTTGGAGGCTCTTCAGTTTTATCTGTTATTGAGAATCATTGCTGGGGAGGTATCTGTTTTTTTTTCTAGATTACATTGTATCTTTATACGCTTTTTTGGAATACTAGATGGGCACGGTCATTCTGTTCTGCCAGATACTATTTTTTCTTGTGTCATGTTATATGTTTCAGATTTCCTTCATCATATACCTCTCTGGGTATGTAATCTTTTACCCAGATTTTGTCTCATATCTTCAAATTTTCTATCTACCTTTCCCTTTCATGTGCATTGTTGAACAGGTTTTCTGTATATGTATGTGCCGTGGAGGAGAACAAGCTGGGTCTTGTTTAGGAGAGTGTTTGGCATTTCTACTTTGCCTTGTTTCATTTAAATTTCTGTTGGATTTGTTCTGTATCTTTTTTAATGTTGGGGCTTGTGTTTACAAATTGAAGTTCTGCTTTGTTACTGTTTTCAGTATTTTCAGATTTACAAGGCTTTGGAGGGCCTTAAACCATTTCCGGCCAGGGTGTTCTTTGCTTCAGCGAATATTTTCCAGTGACCCTTTGCCCATTCTCTCTCCGTTTTCTTATTTTATTAGGATATCTTCTGGGTTTTATCTTGTTGTTTTTTGGTGTTGTTGCTCCACTGAATCTTGATCATTTTTGTTGCAATGTCAGACAAGAGATATCAGCTTTGTGTTCTTCACTTGTTGCCTCAGCAATTCCTTCTGACTTATTGGTTTCCCACTCCCTCTTCCCTTTGTTTCTGATTTTACTAGGCTACTTCTTTCTGTAAATTCCTGTTGCTGTTTTTTTGGTCAATTGTAGGGTTTGGTTTCGAAGTAGGATCTTGAAGTTTCGAATTTACTCGGGCGGCGATGGATTCTTGTCTCTCG
Organism: Odontarrhena argentea; assembly: GCA_900406245.1. Taxonomy (NCBI): domain Eukaryota; kingdom Viridiplantae; phylum Streptophyta; class Magnoliopsida; order Brassicales; family Brassicaceae; genus Odontarrhena; species Odontarrhena argentea. The sequence goes on along the minus strand of OVAF01000233.1, from coordinate 42,319 downwards.
TTATCAGGGGTTTCGAGTTTTCATCTTTCCGTGATGCATATTTGACTTGATTTCGGCTTTTCCGATTGTAATAGTAATTTTCTGTTTTGCTTGGATCTGCATCTTCAAATTTTGATTCAGCTATAAAGATCAAGAACGACATAGGAAGACGAAGAATTTTTTTGTGAACCGATCATCAAATCTAATTCACTTTCTTCATCCATCGTTTTGTGAATTAATGATATTCGAGAGTTTGGCTGCTAAACTGCAAGCGTTGGTTGCTTTCGTTTATGCAGGAGACTTATGTATTGGGGTTTCTGATTGCTTGATTCGAGCCATAGTCCTCGGTTTCTGGGTTTCTCTTTTCCTTTTCTCTTACTCTTTGTGTTGCTTGATGTGGGGATTCCCGATTACGAGAGTAATTTGAATCTTGTGTAGAAATTGTGGGGGCGGAAGGAGGGTTTGCTATCCTGTTGAAGAGCTTAGGAGTTGAAGAAATTTGATTTTTCCCCATTACCGTTTATGGTCTGAGGGCTATCTCTTTTTGCAGTTTGATTCGTGATGATTTGCTTGGTTACCTTATCTACTCATTGAATTTTTCGGCTGATACATGGGATTAAAGGTTTTGGATTCCTACTCTGGTGATTCGAGCTGTGGCTTACAAGTTATCTCTTTGGTTCGGTCTTATGTGAATATCTGAAGATTAAGATTTTTAAACAGTGCATCTATATATACTAGAGAGGACCCTCATTCTGTCCAACCAGATATGATTTTCCTTGTTTCTTGGTCCGTGTTGCAGAGTTTCTTCATCAAATCTCTGAGCTTGGTTCCTTAATGTGAACACATTCTAATGAAAGAAGATAATAAGTTCCTTTTCCCTTTCAATTTGAACATGTCTGAAGCAGCTTTGTCTCTAATGTCTTCAACTTTGCTATCTACCTTTCCCGTGCCATTCACATTTATTGTTGTTTATTCAACTGGTATTTGCATCTGAAGTTCTGAACGCTTCTTCATATTGTGCCTTGGAGGAGGGCAAGCTGGTCTTGCGATACTCTAGAAATGTTTGCTTATCTCTGTCTTGTTTCCTTGTCGCTCTGTTGGTTTTTTGGTTTGTATTTATGTTGGGTTTTGTGTTACTAGATTGAAGTTCTGTTATGTTGCTATTTCCGGACTCTTACAGATCTACAAGGCTTTTGGGTCTTTTAACCATTCTCAGTCAAGTTGCTAACCTCAACAAATCTTTTCCTATGATCAGTTGCCATTCTGTCTCTCCTTGTTTCTTATATTACTCTCGGTTGTGATGTTGTTTCGGTTTAGGCGCTGAAATAAATGTTGATAATTTTTGTTGCAGTTTAAGGCAAGAGATATAGGGTTTGCGCCCTGTACTTTTCACAGCTTGACTCAACAGCTCTTCTCAAATTATCGGTTTCCTTTTCCCTTGTTTCTGACTTTTCTTAGCTATTTCCATCTATGATTTATGTTATTGATTCTGATTTTGGCTCCTCGCTGATGATTACTTTTTTTGCTAAGTCAGGTCAAGAGAGTCTTTGTGTTCTCCACTGGTTGACCACTCTCTGTTTCCTTGTTTCGGATTTGACTAGGCTACTTCGTTCTCATGTTTTGTAGTTTATATATCTACTTGATCCACAGATGATCAGATGCACATTCTCTCCTTTCTCCTGTTCCATCGTATGTATTTTTACAAAAAACTAATATTTTAGGCTTTGGTTCTTAAACTGCATCGCTCTTTGATTATGCAGGAGATAAAAGTTTTGGGTATCTGATTTTTTGCTTGGAGCAATCGTCTTCTGTTTCAGGATATCTCTTCTCTTTTCTCTTATTTCCTTTTTGGTTGACATTTGGTTTTTGATTACGAGCCTAACTTGAATTATGTCTAAAAAAGTGCGAGGGAGCAGAGGGCTGTTTGTTATATGGTTGTATAGTATAAGGAGTTGAAGAAATTTGATCTGGTTCAAAGGGTTACTTCTTTTCTACTGTTTGATTCCTGATTGCATTGGTTACCTTATCTACTTGTTGAGATTACTTCTTATCCTGATACAGGGGATTAATATGTTGCTTTGAGTGCTTAATCTGTTTCTTTGGATCTTTTCAGTTTTATCTGTTATTGAGAATCATTGCTGGGGAGGTATCAATTTCTTTTTTTTTTTTCCAGATTACATTGTATCTGTTTAGGCTTTTTTTTTTAATAGTAGATGGGCACTTTCATTCTGTTTTGCCAAATACTATTTTTTCTTGTGTCATTTTATCTGTTTCAGATTTCCTTCATCATTTACCTCTCTTGGTTCCTTGGACACGAAAGAGAATCATGTAATCTTTTACCCAGCTTTTGTCTCTTATCTTCAAGTTTTTTATCTACCTTTCCCTTGGCGTTCATGTGCATTGTTGAACAGGTTTTTTTGTATATGTACGCGTCCGATTTTAAATCTCCACCTTTGATATCTAAAAATTGAACATAAAGGAGTTTGAAGTTTCTTAACTCATGCGGCGATTAATCGTTGGTTTTGAGTTTTCGTGTTTCCTCATGGATATTTCACTTGATGCCATCTTTTCTTATTGTGAGTGTAATTTACTATTTCTTTCGGATCCTGCAGTTTCAGAATTTGTTGGCTGCTTACTAGATCAACAGCATGAAGAAGTTCTTTTTGCCTATCAGATCATAGTTCTAACTCAATTCCTCTGTCTAATATTGTTTCATTAATTATTGATATTCTAGGGCTTGGTTTCTAAACTGAATTGGTGTAATCGTTTATGCAGGAGATGGAAGTTTTTGGGTTTCTGATTGTTTGCTTCGAGCTTTAGTCTTCGGTTTCAGGGTTCCTCACTTCCCTGTATTCCTTTTCTCGTATTCCTATGTCACTTGATGATTGGTTTTCTAATTACGAGGGACTTGAATTGGGTCTAGAATTTGTGGGGAGAATGGAAAGGCTTTGCTATTTGATGCTGTAGTGGAAGAGCATAAGGGCTTTGGACCTATCCTTTCTGATTTTAAAGGTTACTTCTCCTATACAGTTTGATTCGTGATTGCATTGATTACAAGTTTTGGATTTCTAGTTTGTTAATTCGAGCATAGTTTTTATGTGTGATTTCTTTCTTTTTGACGGTAAAACTGGTTTCGTCTGTCACATACTAAGGGTATATACGCGTATGTGGAATAGTACCATATATGATTTTTCCTTTGTCTTATTGCGTATTTCAGATATTCTCCATCAATCTCTACACTTGGTTCCTTGAACACATCCAAATAAAACAAGAGCATAAATTGCTTTACCCTTTCAATATAGATATGTCTAATTTAGAAGATTTTTTTCCTCAACATAGCTATCCACCTTACCCCTTTTCATTCATGTTCAACAGATTTATAGTCTCTGAACAAGCCCGTATAGGAGAACACGCTTACATCGTCATTCTATGAGAATGTTTGCTTTTCTACTCTGTCTTGTTTCCATGTCATTTCTGTTGGCTATCTGATTTCTTTTATTATGTTGGGTGTAGGGTTTCCAGACTGATTGCTATTTTCAAATTTTTGAGATCTACATGACTTTTGGGAGATTTTAACCTCTGTTTACTTTGGTTATCTCAGAAAATCTATTTCAATAACCGGTTTCTCATTCTCTCTTTCTTTTAGGTACTTCTTTCCAATGTTGATCATTTTTATTGCCTAGTCAGGTCAAGAAATATAAGCTTTATGTTTTATGTTCATCACTGGTTACCTCAGCGATTCTTTTCAGATGATTAGATGCATATTCTCTCCTTTCTTACTGTCCCATTGTATTTTTCGAATTACTAATATCTTAGGCTTTGGTTCTTAAACTGCATTGCTCTTTGTTTATGCAGGAGATAGAAGTTTTGGGTTTTCTGATTGTTTGCTTTGAGCGATAGTCGTCTTCTGTTTCAGGGTTTCTTTTTCCTTTTCTCTTGTTCCCTTGTTACTTGATATATGGTTTTCTGATTATGAACTTCAATTATGTCTACAAAAGTGTGAGCTAGAGGAGGTGGATTTGTTATTTGGCTGAAGAGCATAAGGTGTTGAAGAAATTGGTTTTAAGGATTACTTCCTTATTGCTTTGGTTACCTTATCTACTTGTTGAGATTACTTCTTGTCTTGACACAGGGGATAAATATGTTGCTTCGAGTGGCTAATCTTTTTCTTTGGATGCTATTCGGTTTTATCTGTTTTTGAGAAGCATTGCTGGGGGAGGTATGAATTTCTTTTTGTTTTCCAGATTACATTGTATCTTTATACGATTTTGTGGCATATTTAGTGGGCACTTTTATTCTTTTCTGCCAGATATTTTTCCTGTGTCATGTGATCCTTTACCCAGATTTTGTATATTTTCAACTTTGCTATCCACCTTTCTCTTGCCGTTCATGTGCTTTGTTGAACATATCTTTTGTATCTGAAGGAGCCGTGGAGGAGATTAAGCTGATCTTGTTTAGGAGAGTTCGCTTTTCTATTGTTTCCTTTTCTTTTTATTTTGGGTTTTATGTGTGTCCAGATTGAAATTTTGTTATGTGACTAATTTCAAAGCTTTAAACCGTTTTCAGCCAGGTCTTTTAGGGTTGTTAAGCCAAGAGATGTAAGCTTTGTGTTCTTTACCTCAACGAATTTTTCCAGTGACCAGTTGCACATTCTTTCTCCTTGTTTTTATTTTACTTGGATACTTTCTGGGTTTATCTTGTTATTTTTGGTATTGGTCCTCCACTGAATCTTGATCATTTTTGTTGCAATGTCAGGCAGAGTTAAAAGCTTTGCTTTCGTCACTGGTAGCCTCAACAATTTTTTTGAATTATTGGTTTCGAATTCTCTATCCTTGTTTCTGGTTTTACCAGGCTATTTCTTTCTCTGGTTTCTGTTGTTGATTTTACTTTTTGGCGCTGAATGTTGTTTATTTACACTGCTAAGTTAGGTCAAGATAAGCTTTGTGTTCTTCATTGTTGCCTCAACAAATCTTTTTCAGATGGTCGGTTCCTCTTTCTGTTTCCCTTTTTTTTTTATAGCTATACGCTACTTCTTTCTTGTTGTTGATTTTATCTCAGTGCTCCCCTGAATGTTAGTCACTTTCGTTGGCAATCCAGGTCAAGAACTATAAGCTTATCTCCACTGGTTGCCACGACGATTCTTTTCAGATGATAAGATTCCTATTCTCTCCTTCTATTTTCAAGAATTGACTAGGCTACTTCTTTGGGACTTCACTGTTGTTCACTGTTGTTCAGGAAATTATTTTTGTTATGGCAGTGCTTTGTACTCCAGTTTCTGGACAACCGTGAGAAGGTGGCCCTTTTCTCTTCTTTTCGATTGAAACTCAGTGTTTGAAGGATGTAAAGTCTGCCATGTCTTAATTTTTGTGTGTCAGTCTTGACTCTTGAGACCTCTCAGATATGTAGAATTTATTTGCATTTCTGCAAGGGAGTTTTTGGAAATTGGATGCGATTGGAGATGTTGGAAGCATTTTTTTTTTTTGTCTCCCTTCTGATGTTGATCTGGTATAAACCTACTTTCTACATTCACTTCAAGATATATCATGAGGACCACATGTGTTTACGTATATGCAGTGTGAGAAAACGTTGTCCTCAACACTTCAAACTCTTATCTGTTTTTTCGGTTGCTGACATTACAGAGCAAGTTTTGATTTTTGGGAGCATGTTAATTGGTTGGTAGATGGTTATCTGTGATGTCTTTTTTTGTCACAAGATTTGTTGCTGAAGACACTTGGATATTGCCTGACAGTTCTGTTATACTGGGCTCGTGTTCTCAGGTGGGTTTAAAGAGGAAATAGTGCCGGCTAGTTAGGGTAACACTGTATTGCAGGCGTTGGCTCTCATGGGAAGTATAACTCTGTGCGAAGAGATGATCAGATATGTAATGGTTGCAGTTATATCGGCCTGCCTGTAGTCACTCTCCAAGCTGTTGCATGAAGGAAATTTGCAGGGGTTTGCATATGGACTTTTCTATTTTGATGATCTACTTTTTTTCACTAGCTTTCATTCCTGCCTTGAACCTGTGATTTATCATGTTGTGTTGTCTTTAAATATCAGAGGTTTCGTGTGTTTGGCTACTATTCAGAACAGAGGTTGCTCCAAAAACTGAAGCATGAGAAGACTACACTTCAGAGAGGAGGTGATTTCATTAACGTTTGCTATTAGAAATTTCATTTATGTATTGTTTCTCAGCAAATTCATGAACGTGTTCTCCTCACATGCATGGCATGATTTGAACATATCCTACTTGGTTCGCTGCTAATTGGCTTTCAGGTTTTGCTTTAAAAAAAAAAAAATCTATTTAGATGATCATAATTTTATTTTTAATCCACTTAATAAACGACACGTGTATACAACTCTAGTTTATCCTGGAGCGTGTAGCCGCCTAGTCAGCGGATGAATTCTTCTACCACCGACCTACAGATTTTAAATCTCTACCATCGAGATTTTCAAATCGATCAGATCCTGACCGTCAACTTATTACTCCTCTTCTATAAATAAATGTCCCTCTCTTCCCCATGCTCGACGATTCAAGATCAGAAGGAATCGAAGAAATTGCTTTCTACTATTCCTCGTTTAAATCTTTAACCGTCTTTTTATCAATTCTGGGGTTTCGTTTCGTTTCGATCATCTTATGGTATCATGTTAATTACGTATGCAGGAGTATGAAGGCTTGAATTTTCTGAGGCAGAATGCGTTGTTTTCACTCGTTATCAGGGGGTTTCGATTTTTTCGTGTTCTCTTGATGCATATTCGACTTGAATTCTCTTTCCCGATTGCTCTAGAGTAATTTTCTGTATCGTTTGGGTCGTGCAGCTTCAGAATTTGGTTATCGGCTTTAAGAGCATAAGGAGTCGAAGAAGTTGTTTGTGACCGATCATCGTTCCAACTTACCTTCTTCGTCTGCCGTTTGTGAATTACTGATATTCTAGGGTCTGGTTTCTTAAGTGCATCGGTGATATCGCTTACGCAGGAGATGGAAGTTTTGGGTATCTGATTGTGTGCTTCAAGCCGTGGTCTTCGGTTTTAGGGTTCCTCGTATTCCTTTTCTCGTATTCTTGTGCTACTTGAGGGTTGGTTTTCTGATTATGAGGTAATTGGAATTTTGTTTAGAAATTGTGAGGGAGTGTAGAGAGGCTTTGCTATTCGGTGAAAGAGCATAAGGAATTGCTTTTGACCGCTCGTTGCTGGTATTGTGGGTTCTTTCTTCTCTACAGTTGGATTTCTGATTGCATTGGTCACGTTATCTACTTATTAAAATTACCTTATTTCGTCTAGACAGGGTATTAAAAGTCTTGGATTTGTAATTTATTGATTCGAGTCATGTCGTACATGTTATCTCTTTTTCTTTTTCTATATTGTACTACTGGTTACGTCTGTTTCATACTAAGGATATAAACTACTTGGGGACCTTCATTCTGTTTAATGGTAATTGATTTTTTCTTTGTCTTATTGCGTATTTCAGATTTCCTTCATTATTCACTACACTTGAACACATCCAAATGCAAAAAAAATCAGAAATTCCTTTACCCTTTCAATACGTATGTGTAGTGAAGCGGCTTTTGTCTCTAATGTCTTCAACCTTGCTATCCACCTTACTCATTTTTCATTCCTGTTTAACAGAAATTTTGTATCTGAACGATATTTCGTGCTGTGGAGGAGAACACGCTGACCTTGTAATTCTATGATAATGTTTGCTTTTCTACCCTGTCTTGTCCCTTGTATTGGCTTTTACGGTTTCTTTTTTGATGTTGGGTCTTGTGTTTCCAGATTGAGTTATGTTCTGTTGTTATTTTCAGACTTTTTCATATCTACAAGTCATTTGGGGGCTATAACCATTTTCAGTCAGGTTGCTAACCCTTAAAAAAATGTTCTCCAGATCAGTTGCCATTCTCTCTCTCCTTTTTTATATATTATTACTAGAGGCTACTTCCTCTGGTTTATGCTGTTATTTTTGGTTTTGGCTCTCATCTAAATGTGGATAATTTTTGTTGCAGTGTAGGGCAAGAGATATAAGCGTCGTGCTCTTCACTGCTTGCCTCAACAGTTCTTCTCAAATTATTGGTTTTCAATTTTCTTTTCCCTTGTTTTTGAATTTATTTGGCTACTTCCTTCTCTGGTTTATGTTATTAATTTTGCTTTTGATGCCTCACTGAATGATGATTCCTTTTGTTGCCAGGTAATTTGTGTTCTTCACTGTTCTCCCTTTCCTTGATTCGGATCGGACTAGGCTACTTCGTTCTCGTGTTTTTGTTGTTGATTATATATATTTGTGCTCCACAGAAAGTTGATAATGTTCGTTTCCATGTCAGCTTAGGAGGCGTTGTTCTCTTTGGTTACCTTAGCATATCATTTTCACTGATCGGTTTCTAATTCTCTCTTTCCTTAGGCAACCTCTTTCTAATGCTGATCATTTTTGTTGCCTATTCAGGCCAAGAAGAATAAGCTTTATGTTCATCATTGGTTGCCTCAGCGATTCCTTACAGATCATAGGCTTACTGTTCCATTGTCTGTATTTTCATGAACTACTAAAATCTTAGGCTTTGGTTGTTAAAATGCATCGCTCTTCGTTTATGTAGGAGATCCAAGTTTGGATTTTCTATTGTTTGCTTGGAGCGATAGTCTGCTGTTTCAGGGTTTCTCCTTCCTTTTCTCTCATCCCTTGTTACTTGATATTTGGTTTTTTCTGATTATGAGCCTAACTTCATTTATGTCTAGAAAAATGTGAGGGAGGGTGGAGGTGGGTTTGTTACTTGGTTGAAGAGTTGAAGAAATATGGTTTTGAAAGTTCAAACTTTCTGGTTTTAAGGGTTACTTCTTTTCTGAAGTTTAATTCCTGATTGCTTTGGTTACCTTATCTACTTGCTGAAATTACTTCTTATCATGATACAGGGGATTAATATGTTGCGTCGAGCAGTTAACAGATTATCTGTTTTTGGATGCTTTTCGGGTTTTATCTGTTTTTGAGAAGCATTGCTGGGGAGGTGTGAATTCCTTTTTGTTTTTCCAGATTATGTTGTATATTTATACGTTTTCTTGGAGTTCTATATGGGCACTTTCATTCTGTTCTGCCAGATACTATTTTTCCTTTTGTCATGTTAATTGTTTCACATTTCCTTCATCATTTACCTCACTTGGTTGTTTGAACACAAAAGAGAATCATGTAATCCTTTACCCAGCTTTTGGCCCGTATCTTCAACTATGATATCTACCTTTTTCTTGCCATTCATGTGCTTTGTTGAACAGATTGTTTGTATCTGAACGTGCTCTGGAGGAGAACAAGCTGGCCTTGTAATTCTTGGAGAGTGTATGCTTTTCTACTTTGTCTTGGTTCTTTTTTTATATTGGGTTTTGTGTTTCTAGATTGAAGTTCTGTTATGTAACTAGTGACAGAATTTTCAGATTGACAAGGCTTTTGAGGGCTTTAAACCATTTCCAGCCAGGTCTTTTAGGGTTCCTAAGCCAAGAAATATAAGCATTGTGTTCGTCACTGGTTGCCTCAACAATTGTTTTTCGAATTATTGGTTTCACATTCTCTATCCTCAACAATTGTTCTGATTTTTCTAGGCTACTTCCTTCTCCGGTTTCTGTTGATGATTTTGTTTTAGGCGCTTCGTTGAATGCTTATTATTTTCCTTCCTGGGTCAGGTTAAGATAAGCTTTGTGTTCTTCACTGTAGCCTCAGCGAATCTTTTCAGATGATTGGTTCCTCTTTCTCTTTCCCCTTCTTTTAAGTAATTATACACTACTTCTTTCTTGTATCTAGGTTGTGCTTTCTACAGATCCCCGTTCAAAGTCGTTCCAATTATCTTATGTTATTGTGCTAATTACGGGTGCAGGAGTTTGAAGTTTTACATTTCCTTGTGTGATGATTCATTGTTATTACTTGTTAACAGGGACTTCTGATCTTTTCGTGTTCTCTTGATCCATGTTTGACTTGAATTCTCGGCTTTTCCTATTGCGCGAGAGTAATTTTCTGTCTTGTTTGAATCGTGCAGCTTCAAAATTTGGTATCGGCATAGATCAAGTGCTTAAGGAGTCAAAGAAGTTGTTTGTGGCCGATCATCGTTCTAACTTACTTTCTTCGTCTATTTTTGTGAATGACTGATATTCTAGTGTGGTTTCTAATCTGCATCGTTGGTATCGTTTATGCAGGTGATGGAAGTTTTTGGGTTTCTGATTGTTTGCTTCGAGCCGTAGTCTTCTGTTTCAGGGTTTCTCGTATTACTTTTATCATATTCCTGTGTTACTTGATGGTTGGTATTCTGATTATAAGCGTAACTTGAAGTTTGTCTAGAATTTGTGGGGGAGGATATAGAGGCTTTCCTATTCGGCGGAAGAGCATAAGGAGTCGGAGAAATTGCATCCGACCGATCATTTCTGGTTTCTTTTTTCTGTACTGTTTGATCGCTGATTGGTTACTTTATCTACTTACCGAAATGACCTTTTCCATCTATACTGGGGATTCAAAAGTTTTGGATTTCTAATTTGTTGATTCGAGCCATGTCTTACATGTTATCTCTTTCTTTTTTACCGTAAAACTGGTTTCGTCTCTTTCAGACTAAGGCTTACGTGTGTGTGGAATACTAGTTGGAACCTTCTCTTTCAGACTAAGGCTTACGTGTGTGTGGAGTACTAGTTGGAACCTTCATTCTGTTCTACCAGATATGGGATTTTTTCTTTTGTCTTATTGCTTATTTAAGATTTCCTACATCAATCTCTACACCTGGTTCCTTCAACACATCCAAATAAAACAACATCAGAAATCATAAATACCTTTACCCTGTATAGATAGATATTGGTAGGGAAGCAGCTTTTATCTCTAATGTCTTCACCCTTGCTATCCACCTTACCCCTTATTCATTCCTGTTTAACAGATTTTGTATCTGGACGATATTTCGTGCTGTGGGGAGGATAGCATGGTGACCTTGTAATTTTATGAGAATGTTTACTTTCTACTCTGTCTTGTTTCCTTGTCTTTTTTATTGACTTTTTAAGGTTTCGTATTTGATGTTTCGTTTTATGTTTGCAGATTGAAGTTCCGTTATGTTGCTACTTTCATACTTTTTCAGATCTACAAGGCTTTTAACCATTTTTAGTCAAGTCTTTTAGGGTTGCTAAGTCAGTTCAAGAAATGTCAGTTTTGTATTCTTTATCGGTTCCCTCAACGAATCTTTTCCAGTGATCGGTTGCCAGTTGTCTCTCTCTCTCCTTGTTTCTTATATTACAGAGGCTACTTTTTCTGGTTTATGCTGTTGTTTTTGGTTTCAGCGCTCTACTGAATGTTGATTACTTTTGTTGCAGTGTAAGGCAAGAGATATAAGGTTTGTGCGCTTCACTACTTGCCTCAATAGTTCTTTTCAAATCACCGGCTCTCGGTATTCTCCACCCTTTTTCTGATTTTACTTGGCTTCTTCCATCTCTGGTTTGTCTTTTTGATTTGTTGATAACTTACGTTGCTAAGTCAGGTCGAGATGATTTTTGTTCTTCACTGGTTGACTTGCAATTGTACGGTTTTCCATCCTCTCTTTCTTTGTTTTGGATTTGACTAGGCTACGTCGTTCTCGTGTTTATGTTGTTGATTATCTTTTTTGTGCCCCACAGAATGTTGATAATGTTTGTTGCCAAATCAGCTTAAAAGACATAAGCATTGTTTTATTGGTAACCTAAGCAAAAAAAAATCAGTGATCGGTTTCTTATTCTTTCTTTCCTGGATTTTCTGAAAAGATAATTAAATGTTTTAGGAAGCCTTGTTTCAGCGTTCTACTGAATGTTGATCATTTTTGTTTCCTAGTCAAGTTAAGAAATAAAAGCTTTGTGTTCATCGCTGGTTGGATGATCAGATGCCCTTTCTCTCCTTTCGTACTCTTTCTTACTCTTTCATCCTCTGTCATTTAACGTATTACTTATATCCCAGGCTTTGATTCTTAAACAGCATGGGCCTTCGTTTTTGCAGGAGATCGAAGTTATGGGTTTCTGATTGTTTGCTTCGAGTGGTAGTCTTCTATTTCACGGTATCTCTTTTCCTTTTCTCTTACTCCCTAAATTATAGGGTAAAGGGGAGGATTTGCTATTTGGTAGAATAGCATAAAGAGTTGAAGAAATTTGCTATTCACATATCATCCTTTCTGGTTTTAAAGGTTACTTCTTTCTAGAGTTTGATTCCTGATTACGTTTCTTACCTTATCTAATTATTGAAATTACTTCTTGGATTTGATACCTAATTTGTCTCTTTGAGCTGTTAATCTCTTTCTTTGGAAGCTTTTCTGGGCTTCTTCTGCTTTTTATAGAGAAGCGTTGTTGGGGAGGTATAATGGAATACTAGAGGAGGACATTCCTTCGGTTTTGCCTGATATGATTTTTCCTTATGGCATGTTGTGTGTCAAACGAAAGAAGATCACATATTCCTTTACAGCAATATTAATATCCGGTAAACGTTTTCCTTCATCAATTTCTTTCAGTATGAACCAGAAATGGTCTAATGTCTTCAACTTTGCTATTTACTTTTTCCTTGCCATTCATGTGCATTGTGGTTTGTTCAACAGATTTTCTGTATCTGCATGTGCCTTGGACGAGAACTAGGAGACCTTGTAATTTCAGGAGAATGTTTGGCTATTCGGGTTTTGTGTTTCCAGATTGAAGTTTACGTTACTATTTTCAGATCTCCAAGGTTTTAAACGATTTCCAGCCAGGTATTTTGGGGTTGCTAAGCCAGGTCAAGAGATATAAAATTTGTGTTTTTTACCAGTTGCCTCATCGAATTGTTTCCAGTGACTTGTTGCCCATTCTCTCTCTCTCTCGTTTCTTCTTCTACTAGGATACTTTCTCCGCTGTGTTTTTTATTTTGGTGCTCCACTGAATGTTGATAATTTTTGTTGCAATGTCAGGCAAGAGATATAAGCTTTGTGTTCTTCACTTGTTGCCTGAGCAATTCTTTTTGAACTAACGGTTTCCCACTCACTCTTTCCTTGTTTCTGATTACTAGGTTACTTCCTTCTCTGATTTCTGTTGTTTATTATCTTTGAAGCCCAAGTCAGGTCAAGATAAGCTTTGTGTTCTTCACTGGTTGCCTCAACAAATCTTTTCAGATGATCGGTTCCTCATCCTCTTTCCCCTTTTTTAGTCAATTATACACTAGTTATTTCACAGGTTTATGTTTTGGGGGCTCCACTAAATGTTAATTGTTTTCGTTGTTATATCAGGTCAGTGATATTTGCCTCCATCAATCTTTTCCAAGGATCGGTTTCCTATTATCTCTTTCATCATTTGTGATTCTGTTAGGCTACTTCTTTCTGTGGTGTATGTTTTTGGGCTCCACTGATTGATGATTGTTTTCATTGCTAAATCAGGTCAAGAGATATTCCTATTATCTTCTTTCTCTGGTTTATGTTTTTGATGCTTAACTGAATGTTTGTTACGCTATCAGGTAAAGAGATATAAGTCAGGTCACTGGTTTCTCATTCCGACTTTCCTCTTTTAAAAAAAAAAAAATATTATCGAACCAAAATTTCATCTTTCTCTGTTTATATTTTTGGCGCTTCACTGAATGTTGAATATTTTCGTTGGTAACTTAGGTCAAGAGATAAGCTCTGTGTTCTTAACAGGTTCTTGGTATATCTTTTCCAGTGGTCGGTTTTCTATTCTATTTTTTTAATTTATGTTTTTACTAGACTACTTCATTTTTTATGCTGTTGATTTTTGGTTTGGGGCTTCCAAGTCAGGTCAAGAGATATAAGCTTTTCGATTTTCACTGGTTACTTTAGCAAATATTTACAAATGATCGTGCACTCATTCTCTCTTTCCTTGTTTCAAAATCTACTTCTTTCTTGTCTTTAGGTTATTTATTTTTAAATTTTTAGTGCTCAATTGACTGATGGTAATTGTCTTTGTCATGCCAGGTTAAGAGATGAGGATTTTTGTTCTCCTCAACAAATCTTCTTTCTGGGTGTTATGCTGTTGATTATGTTCCAGTGCTCCACTGAATGTTGGTCGTTTTGTTGCCAATCCAGGTCAAGAACTATAAGCTTATGTTCTCCACTGGTTGCCTCAACAAATATATTCAGAGGATATGATGCCCATTCTCTCCTACCTTATTTGTGATTTTACCAGGCTACTTTTGTAGCCCTTCACTGAATGATGGTAAACATTTTGATTGGTGCAGCTTTCGATAATTGAAGGTATGGTTTTTTGGTTCTTCTGGTTTTCCAGCAAGATGAGGTGACTTTGAAGGTTTCTTTTTCTTTTTGTGGAGAAGTTATGTCCAGGATCGTTTTTGCCAGTGCTTGAGCCTTTAATCTAATTAATTGGCAGGAAATTGTTGTACGAAATTGAGGTGACTTCAGCTTTTGGTTATGTAGATATGCTTCTTTGTGTGAGGGTATGTCTTCGCATGGTAATTTGAAACTTTTCCTGAATATCTGGTTACCTACCTTTTTTGTGTAGGGCAGAGCATCAGAGTCAGCTTGAGTTTGGTATGTTGGAGTATGTTTGTATTATTGGCTTTTAAATTTAATCGTATTGGAATCTTGTGATATAATCACTTATTTGGTGTGTTAGCAATCGTGCAGATATCCAATCACTATCATGTGCTGTTGTGGCTTGACTCCGTTTTTGTGCTCTATATCCAACCACATAATTGATATTTTTTATTTGGTAGATGAGTTATCTAAGAGTTGTCTGTCTTTGGTGATCACGAGATTTATTGCTACACACACTTGGATAGTGCCTGGCAGTTCTTCTGAATAGCTGGTGCGACAAGAGATACCATTTCAGTTTCTGACATGAGAGTTTTTTTTGTTTTCTTTTAACTAGTGGTTTTATACCTTTCAGTTTTGGTGGATGTAGACGCGTTTATACTCAACTATGCATGTTTTTTTCTTGTAGTCTTTGGTGAGTCATTGATGACAGAGAGCGTTGTGAGGCCATGCAAAGATGCTCCATATTGGAGGGTTTATCTGCAATTTGATAGTTTGTTGGCCTTTGTCCTGTTTGAATATTTGACGTACTGCATTGCCATCAATCCTTGCTTGGTATCTTTTTATTTGTCTGCAGACTTCAGGGGAAGTCGATTGCATCTTATAGTGGAAGGGTTAGATTGAAAAATCCGGGCTTTATATATTGAGATTATATACATTTCTGGTTGTAGTATAGTATGAACAAGCTCTTCTGGGCGAGTGTCGTCAGGGTGTTGTATTAAAGTAAGAAATAGGACGTACCGGCTTGTTAGATCATTTATCTTCATGTTTTACTTCTGAAGGATAAAGATATGATCAGGTATGTAGTGTATCGGCCTGCCTTTAGACATTTATTGTAGTGGTTGCAATTTTATCGGCCTTCCTTTAAACATTTATGTTACATGAAGGCATTTGATGTTTCTTGATATGGTCGTTTCTAGTTTGATGATCTACTTTTTTACTGGCTTTAACCTGTGTCTTTTTAAGTTTCTATTGAGATTTTATTTGAGAGCGTAATGATAATTTGCTTGTTACAGGTCATCCTTCAGTTAATGATTTTATGAATTACTTCTACTCTAGGATTTGTTCCTAACTCTCATTGGGGTTGGTTTGTCCCAGGCACTGAAGTTTTTGTGCTAATATTCCAAGAATGCTCTCGCTGCCACAACGAATGTGCATAACTTTTGTACTTATTATATTTTTTATTTACTGATTCCTTACAATCTTATTACTCCCACTGAAGTAGTTCCTCTGTTGAAAGCCTTCGTGATACTGGTTATTGCTTTGTCAACAGATATTTTGAGTCTCCTCAAGACTTATCATGTTGCGCCTCTGAGAGTTGAACTCTAGACTAAATAACTCTTGGTCAGATCATTAGCTAGTAATTCTAGATAATCTATGTTGTACTTGTCCTGTTTTGATCACTAGTTTATACTCTACTTGGCCTCTTTTGTCGCTTCTATGGCTTTCTCTGTTTCCAGATTGAAACTCTCTTCTAATCTGTGGCAGGGAACTCCTTGTATTTGGATGACGCAAAATGGAAATCATGTCCCAACTCTGTTTGCGTTCAAGGGATGGATTTCCATCTGTCCTTGGTTTCTCTTGTTTTGGTTTTTCAAGCTGTTGATTGTTTAGGATTGTTTATTTCTCCGTTTCCATATTATTGTTCTCCTATGGCCTGTGGCAGGGCAGTTATCTCGCAATTGTATATGGATGATGGAAAATGATGTCATGTTTTTGACTTTTGACTTTATCTGCCTCCAAGGGATGGTTTCATCGATCCTTGGTTCTTCCTTTTTCGTGTTGGAAGATGGATATCATCATTCCTTATTTTATACATACATGTGGATTTCTTGAGCTGTTGATGATGTAGTATTTTTTTTGTGTAAGGAAACCTTACATGTATTGGGCCTCTGGCTAATATCTGTTTTCACAAGATATTAGGTTGGCTAATTGGTTTCTTTCCTGGTACGTTCACTGGTAACCCCCTTATTAGCAGTGCTATGTTTATTCGGTATTGGTGGCATATGGTTTTAGAGTTTCTTCTTTTACTAGATTTTCATTTCTAGTTTCACAAGGTTGCTGTCTGGACTTCTTTGATTAAGCTGTGATAGTTATTGTTACACATTTTGCTTCCGGAAAGGACCGAAGGTTTGCATCATTGATGTTATTGTACAAGATACGATAAATGTTTTTTATGTAAAAACTGATGTGTTCTTCGTCGAAAAAAGTTGGTCTAGACGTTGAACTTTGAAGTCTTCTGATTTTTTTCTAAGAATGGTTTTGAGGAAAAAGTTTCGATTAGCATGTGCATGTTCAGGTATTCAATGGTTTCAGTTTTCAGGTTCTTAGAAAATAGCTGACCAACCGATTTTATGCTTTCTTACACATGGATTTTTCTTTTTGTCTGTTGGTACGTAATTTGCTTTTCCCAGTTGTATGTATATTTTGCAATATATACTCAAGACTGACTGAGAATTTGGAGGGACACCCTTGTGCATCAGCAGCGGGGCACCCTTGTGCATCAGCAGCTTTTGAAATATCATTCCAAGTTCATTAGATATAGATGGCATTGTTTGACCTATGGATGAATAAACTGAAGCTTTTTCACAATACTTAAAATACCATTCCAAGTTTATCATCAGATGTAGATGGCATTGTTTGGCCTATGGATGAGTGAACTGAAGCTTTTTCACGATACTTAAAACATGCCTTGCTAATTCCATTACAGCTCAGAAGACTTTAAGAGCTGAGTTTGGTTTTAAATTGTACATTGGCCTTTAGGTGAGAGTTTATATAACCAGCAGCTCATACCAAACCTGAGATTTTCTTGTATACTGAAAAGGAAGGAGGAGGATGGTTGGTGGAGATGGTGAATTATGGTACAAGATATGTTTGATAATTCTTATTGTTAGATGGAGAGGTAACTCTTTTAACTTCTCGTAGTTTGTGTTGCTCAAGCTTGTTCTCAGGAGTAATACGGTTTGGAAAAGAGATTCAAAGTCTTGCAGTTAGTATTTTTCATGATGGAATTACAAAATTCGAGAAGTACTTTACTTGCAGCTACAGCCTGTAGCCTACAGGGATGATTTTGACAATTCCCAGTCTTCAGTGGGTTGACTGTGTCTTTTGATTTTTGGTGTACTTGTTGTAGATTGCCGCATATTCTCAAGGAATGCTTTCCAAAGATAGGATATTGGTATCGAAATCCAAGATATGATTTCTATGGGCTTCCTCTTGTTATCCAGGTAGACAAGGTTTGAGTTGGAGGGTTTTTCTTTTGGTTGTGGAATAGTTTGCTCAGGACATGACACTATTTGCTACCGTCGTCCTTGTCAGATAGTCGGCCCGTAGTCATCTTCATCGGAACTCCTACCAAAATCCCAAAATCAACCATTACAATTTTCCAAATAACATGTACGGTAACCTCGTGGAAGGACCATCACCCATCGTATCAAGTTACGTCAGATATCATCTCAGCTGTTGCTGTTGTTTAGCTTTTCAGGTCTTTGTCATTGTTTTGGAGTTTTGAATCCTAATCTACAAAAGGTTTTAGTGAAACATTTCTCTTTGTTATATTTTGTCCATGTTTATAAAAAGAAGCATTGACTTGCTCTTGGTCTCTGTGGGACCTGAGACCGACATGCGAGAATTGAAATTTTATGAATGCTCTGGGGTGGACCAGCATCTCATGGTGCAGGTATGCTCTTCATTACCGTATGGGTTCCCTTGCTTGGTTATCCGGTTATGTTTTTCTTAGGAAAAGAAGCTGAACTCAACTCTGACAATAATCAGTCTATCTTATCTAAGTAACTCTTTTTATACTGATTGTATCAGTTTTGACACAACTCAGGTTTGGTACGATTCATGTTATGCTCTGAGAAAATTCTTCATGACTTTAAGTTGATGGAACTAGAATGTGGTGAATACTCGCTTGAGATTTGGATTTGAAACATTTTGACGTGAATATTTGTGCAAGAACTTGGAGTCTCTGAAGATTACTGGATGTTGTGATCTGGAGAATTTTGAAAAGTCAGTTTATCTCCTTATTTCGTCTTATGTTGCATGATGATCAAATTTAATAAACTACAAGTTGTGCCCTCCGTTAGCAAATTATAGTCATTTAACTTTAGCTTATCATTAAGATAGCTTGGATCTTCATATCATCCTCTTTGATATGAAATGTTTGGTAAGTGTGAATCTCTTCGGGTGAAAGAAGATTTGGTGGTTTCTCCGAAGCAGGAAAGATCAAAACATGACCTAACTGTTTGGAGGAAGAGACAGACTTGTGTGTGTATATATACTAGAGTCTAGAGTACTTGCTTTTGCCTTTTGGTGTATCCTGTTCATATTAGTTGACTCATTGACTTGGTCTTTCTCTCATCATCCAGACGAATGAGCAATGAACACGTGTGATAAATTGCAAAGTAGTAGAGAAAATGGAAAAGCAGAGATTATTATGGAGGGTGTGGTTGATTTAGCTGAGAAATGGTGATGCAAAAATTGGAATGTTAGGTAACAGAGTGCTTACCCACTTTGACTCTTTCCAATGCTTACTCTGGTTTGGAACACCAAAATTGGGTAGGAAACCAACATAAACCAATCAATTATTGTGTAATGTATACGGCTTGGTTTTTGATGCAATTTATGAAGAGAGCTACATGATATGGACTAAAATGATTCTGAAAATCAAATCACGTGTATCAAAATGAAAATACCGATCAAATAGTCAAAAAGGAACATTAATTGAGGTTTTAATGCTTTTTTTTTTCTTTTATCTTGACGGCAGGATTTAAATGCTTTTCAAGAGGTCTATTTTACATTCATTCATAGTCACATGTATACCCTATCAAATACGTAACCTCTATCAATGTATATCAATGTTGTTCTTATTTTTTCTCTGGATCTTCTACTCCAATAACCATGCCTATCTTTTAGATGCGAAGGGAACAATATTTAGTCGGGGAAGAAAAATAAAAAAAAAAGGAAAAATGCTAAAAAAAAAGAGTGAAGTTTTGCCATATCGCTATCTCGCCACTGAAACACTACGCTGCCACAATACAAGTAAACCCAAACTCAAATTAAATATTAGTTTACAAGTGTCCTTCCTTCGATTAAACCGAGGTCGCCAAAAATCTGTATTTTTCACATCACTTTGCTAGGTTTTCTTTTTTAAAATAATAGAGTGGAATGATATGGAATTTGCATAAACAAAAATAGTTATTATAATCTCTGTTTATATGTTAAATTAAATTATGTGAACTTGTGAACTTGAGAACAAGGCTAATAAATGAAATTAAGATAAATTTTTTGAAAAAAGTTGGCTATTTATTGTTTTTTCCTGGTAATTTATCAGCTTTTAAACAAAAACAGTTAAAAAAAGTTGTGATTTTGTATTTATTTCAGATTCAAAAAGTAAAAAAGAAAAGAAATAATAATTATTCTGGTCATCGATATTTCTGAGATTTGAAGTGTCGATTGGTATTAGTGTTTGTATTCATCTCTGTGTGTGTGTGTTTTATTCACAGGAAGGAAAAGGATTTTTGGCGTCTCCACGCACGATTTTACGCATCCAGACGCTCTCCACGCTTCCTGAAAGAGAGAGAGATCGAGATCGATTCTCTCTTAAATCCCATTTCCTTCCGCTAGATTCTCTCTTCACCCATTTCTCGCTTCCGTCTCCTTCTTCTCTCATCTGGGTTTTGCTTCTACGTCTATCGTCCTTTCTCTTGCCATGGTGGGTGCGTCTTCCTCTTACGCATCTCCGTTATGCACTTGGTTCGTTGCTGCTTGCATGTCCGTCGCTCACAACGGCCCCGGAGACAACAGACAACCCCTTGCTCTTCCATCTGGCAGGCGGAGTCGACGAAGGGGACAGCTCACCAAATGCTCTGGATCCGCTACCACCATTCAAGCTCTCGTCACTTCTTGTTTGGATTTTGGGCCTTGTAATCACTACAACAGCAACAGGAACAACCATACCAATGCCTTGTCTTCTCTCTTTGGATCCAATACTGTTTCTCTTAATCGAAACCAGAGGAGACTGAATCGTGCTTCTACTTCCGGTACAACATTTTCTTGTTTTTTCTCCGGAAAGCTTTAATCTTGGGGGTTTTCATGGTTATAAATTTCTGGGTTTTGTTTGCTAGTTGACAAGCTTTAATATTTTTTATGTTTGTGGAGCTGCTCGTTTTTTTTTTTTGTTACCTTCCTTATACAAGTATTAGTTCGATGTTGCTATGTGGGTTTATGTAATTAGGGCCAATGATGACATTTAGAGGTAATGATGGACGGGAAATCAGCTGATTTGTTATCTCAGCTCAAGTGTGAAGTAGGAATGGTTCTTCTAATTTGATGTATTATGTTCATATGAAAGCACATTTAGCAATGAGCATTGGTCTCTGAATGAGAATGACGATACAGAGCTTGAAAACCTTAACACTTAGCACTGAACTGTTATATATTTTTTTTCTGGATAGTAGCTAATTGACTTAATCTATTATTAACTATAATGTCTTTGTGGGGTTTTTAGGTGGAACTATGGCAGTTGCAATAGAGATGGAAAAGGAAGCCACGGTTAACAAGAAACCCCCGACGGAGCAGCGCCGAGTTGTTGTGACAGGCATGGGAGTTGAAACATCATTAGGTCATGACCCACATACCTTCTATGAGAATTTGCTTCAAGGCAACAGTGGTATTAGCCAGATTGAGAACTTTGATTGTTCTGAATTTCCTACGGTAAGCATTATAAGTTCAGGATTCCTTCATAACTTTTGATGTGCAGGATTTCACCGTTTTCTTTTCTAGTGTACTTGAATATTTTTCCTTGTTTTGTCTTTGTCAAGAGAATTGCAGGAGAGATTAAATCTTTTTCCACTGAAGGATGGGTTGCTCCAAAACTTTCTAAAAGGATGGACAAGTTCATGCTCTATCTTCTCACAGCAGGCAAGAAAGCTTTAGCTGATGGTGGGGTAACTGACGAAGTAATGGCTGAATTTGACAAAGTCAAATGTGGAGTATTGATTGGCTCAGCAATGGGAGGGATGAAGGTAATTTCTTGATCTCGGGTTTGAACATTAGAAATTACGAAAAGATTTTCAGCTCGTGGTTTCTGTTCAGAATTTCACCTGATTGTCACATCAACCTTTCTTTAACTAACAAAAGGGTCACATGAACAATGGAAGCCAAACATTGGGAGATCCGTTGCTAATCTTTGTGTCTGTACTGACACAGGTCTTTCACGATGCTATTGAAGCTCTAAAGATCTCTTACAAGAAGATGAATCCTTTTTGCGTACCTTTTGCAACAACAAACATGGGTTCTGCTATGCTTGCTATGGACCTGGTCCGATTAAATTTTGAATGTCCTATAAATATAACATGGATGACCACCAGCAATTCAATACTGACCTTGCGTTGTGGTCATATGTTAGGGCTGGATGGGGCCAAACTATTCTATATCAACTGCTTGTGCCACGAGCAACTTTTGCATTCTGAATTCAGCTAAACACATTATTAAAGGTGAAGCTGTAAGTATCCTCCATGAACTTGAAATTTCGACAGTTTGGTAGACCTGTGCTGGTTACTTTAAATAGTCATTGAGTGCCTCTTTTGTTAAACCGTTCAGGATGTAATGCTCTGTGGGGGATCAGATGCAGTTATTATTCCAATAGGTGCAAACTCGTTCTCCTTCATTAAATTTTTCCCTCGGGTCTTGAAGTTTAAGCTTCATGAATCATGAACCTTATCGTATGTGTACAATGCAGGGTTGGGAGGTTTTGTTGCATGCCGGGCTCTTTCACAAAGGAATAATGATCCCACAAAAGCTTCACGTCCTTGGGATAGCGTAAGTTTCAACATCTTATTTTTCTTTTTAACCTTCCGTTTTTCTACTGCCATGTTATTACGCCCTTCTATTGTTTCGTTCACGTTTTGATTACCAATAGTGGATGTTCAAAGGCACTGGATCCCACTTTCGTCAACGAGAATTTCCCTTGCATGTCTGAAAGGAAACATGTGTATGATGTTTGGATATTATTCTTCTTTTGTAAACCTGTCTTTTGATTGCATAACAGAATCGAGATGGTTTTGTGATGGGAGAGGGAGCTGGAGTTCTGCTTTTGGAAGAACTTGAGCACGCTAAGGTATATAACTCATACATTTTTTATGTCGTTCCTTTTTTCTCATGTACTGTTTATTCCCAAAGGAAACTTATGCCCAAGCTGTTTTTCATTCTTGCTATAAAACAAGTTGTGAGAACTTATTGTATTTTACTTTTTTCAGAGAAGAGGAGCAACTATTTATGCAGAGTTCCTTGGTGGGAGTTTCACATGTGATGCCTACCACATGACTGAGCCGCGCCCTGATGGTAGTTTCATTTGCCCCTAATTAACATCATTCTGCTAACAGTTCTTAAATTTTTAAATAAAGTTATTGACATCAACCCATGTCTTATATCCACAGGGGCTGGTGTCATTCTCTGTATCGAGAGAGCTTTAGCTGATGCTGGGATTTCCAAAGAACAGATCAATTACATAAATGCACATGCAACCTCAACACCAGCAGGTGACCTTAAGGAGTACCAAGCCCTTGCTCATTGTTTTGGCCAAAATCCTGAGGTTGCTTTACTTTCCAAGTCCTCCTTCACTTCAGTATTAGGAACTACTACAAAATCTTCATGATAGTACTACAAAAATTTCATGATAGTTCTTTGTACTTTCCTCACTTACTTCTCACGATGTGACAGCTAAAGGTAAACTCCACAAAATCTATGATTGGACACTTACTGGGAGCTGCTGGGGCTGTAGAGGCCGTTGCAACCGTACAGGTAATACATTTACACATTAGTGTCTCTTAGAAAGGAAAAGCTGTGTAGATCCGTTTTTATAATAGAGTGAAATTGTGTATAACTTTAACATTTTTCATGCTAATTTTTCTGCTGTTATCAACAGGCAATAAGAACAGGATGGGTCCATCCAAATATCAACCTTGAGAATCCAGACAATGGAGTGGTATGTTAGTAACTCTATTTGGCTTCTGTCACACCAAGTTGATCATAAATTTCAATAGTACACAGAGCGTTTCATTTAATATCCATAAAAAGAACTGTCAAATGTTTTAATAATACTCGTTGATATGAAACTGGAGCAGGATACAAAATTGCTGGTGGGTCCTCAGAAGGAGAGATTGAACATTAAAGCAGCCTTGTCAAATTCTTTCGGGTTTGGTGGCCATAACTCCAGCATCATTTTTGCTCCTTACAAGTGAAAGCAAAAGTAGTACTCCAAACCTGGTTGTATAACTTGCTGTAAGGTACGTCAACCATCCATTGTTATTTGATGCATCATCAGAATTTAAGAGGACTCAGAGGCCAGTTTTCTCTTTAATGACTCTGGTTCATAATGGATCATTGAAATGAAACTGACTTTTGTTAGTTTAGCTTCAACTATGGTCGCTCTGGAAATGCAATTGGGACAGCTTTTAAAAAAAAAAAATTACTGTGATGAAGCTAAGTTTTAAGGTATGTCTTGTTCTGTGCAGTGTTTACAAGAGCTTCCTGTGTTATGTGCTAGTGTTATGCGGGAATCAACACAGTTTGTTCAACTACTTAGTTTCTTAAGATCAAGATCTGATGCGCCAAATACTTGAACAGGAGCAACATTGCCAGAAAGAGCAGAGTTTGGATTTGCTATGAAAAATCTGTTCCTTGTTGTGACCCCTTATTGGAAATCTTTGTAGTCTTTCATTTTTATTGTTTAACATACACTCTGAAAAATGCCAAATCAATTCTCAGTTAAAAAAGTTTAATTCTTGACAGTTATAGCCTTAGTCTAGAGAAACTAATTATCTTTTGAAATGGTCGAGTCTTTACAATGGGCCAGCCAAACTTTTTCAAGTTTGTTTCTTTTTATCCGTCTGAATGGCATTAAAAGCAAAAAAAGTTTAGCAACTAGAAGGTTTCCGGGCCAAGGATGAGGAGGTTATATCAAAAGGTAAAGCCAGAAACTAGAAGAAAAATAATAGAGAATAACTCATACAAGACCTTTTCAGACTGAAACAACTGAGGTAGCCAAGTAGGGGTTCCAACTAAATACGATTGTCAAAGATCTTTTTCAGTCACTTTTAGAAATAAGAAAAAGGTCCATGATTAGTTACTCTCTGTTCCAGGACCATAGTTCAATCCAATAAAGGAGTAGGAGCAAGAGTGACTTCAGAGGTAAACTCTTTATAAGAAGGCCATGCTGACGGTTTTGAAGTAGCACCAACAAGGGTAGAGTCCTCCAAAGGAAATACCAATTTAAGAAGACGATGAGGGATCATACTCTCAATAGCCCACAACAAAGTAAAAGTATTAGCTTATAAGAGATTCTAAACATTAGGAAAGCTTCTTCTGCCAAGGATCAAAACAAAACCCAAATGATCTCTTACAAGTCAAGCTGCCCCTACTACTGCTTTATGCTTATTTCAAGAGCAACCAGTATTTAAATACTTAATCCAAAAACGAGGTGGGGGCAATCAAAACATAGAAACAAAGGGAAAAGTATTAACAACAGGCAATGAATAAGCCATTAAAGTACTAGGTGAAACAGCAAAAAATTTGTCAACTGTTTCTAGAATACCAAAAAGTCTGCCTTCTATAGCAAAACTATTTTTGTTTTTCCAAAGATACCAAAGAATTCAATGTAAGAAAATACTTAGAGGGAATAAAAGAACTAGAAACTAGGTAAAAAGGTCATGAAATATTACTATAAATAGAGCTAACATGAAAACCTCGAGAAGGAAAAGAGAAGCGAGAACATAGCCCAAAGTTGTCTAGCTTAAAAGTACATGTAAACGAAACATGGTTGATAGACTCACCTTCTAAGCCACAAGTCTCACAGCAAAAATCAAAGTAAACTCCCCTAGTTTGCAAAGTATCAACCACATGAGGAATATCAGACAAGGCTCTCTACAAAAATTGTTTAAATCTTAGAGGAAACCAAATTTTGTCTTTTAAGACATGTTAAAGAGGGCAAAGTTGTAGCCTCTTGGATTCTCAGTTATATGTAACCTTTTTATAAATATGTAACGCTGACACAAAAATAGGAATCAACTCTGAAAACCAAATTAAAATACAGAAAACTGGAATTTAGAATTTTAAAAATATTTTTATAATTTAAAAAATATTTTTACGAATCTAGGATTGGACATTGATACCCTTTAATCATCTTCTACATGTTATCTGTCGCGTACCCACTTCCAAATAAGGTACTCGTGACTTACAAATCGGGTATAAAATTTTAAATTTTTTATTATTCGTGAATAAAGGTGGATACAGATTGAGTATCAAGTATCATATTTTATAATCACCCGTCTCGGTTCCCACCCGATATTAGGTTCTAGAACATTAAAATTTGCTTATCAATATTAACATCTATCTATCAACTAACAATTTTTTTTTAATACAGTGTTTACAAATTTTATTAAAAAAAAATTCTCTTTCTTTAGGAGATGAATGAGTTTCAATAGGCTAGGTTAGTTATGTTGTTATTGGTTAGATACAAAACTGGAAATTAGTGAAAGACATTTATGTTCGTTTTCGTACTTGTTTGTTCCTATTATATATGCAGGTTAATTAAACGCTTTATATATGTTTTAAATCTTTTTAACTTAAACTTCATAAATGATTCTTTTTAAAAAACTTAACATTCATGTGTGCTTTTTCTGGGTTTAGGTAAAAAAATGCTAAAGTTTCCTTATTACGAGGAAACTTTTGCATTTTTTAACTATCGTTGATATTTGAAAGATATAAGATTACAAATTTGGAGTTTTGAAGTTTGTAATTACTTGTTTTGGACTAATATGTTGTGGAGTTCTTCCTCTTTTGTTTCTCGAAATAAAATTGATTGGGAAAATAATAAATGAAAAATTGGAGCGGCTATGTTCTAAGAAATTACTAATTCTCGTAATAACAAGATCTTCATATCTTATTATTTTCGTTTTTAAGCCTTCATTACTCAGTTGAAAAGTTGAAATTCCTTCTTTATTCCTTCTTTTTTACCTAGTAGCATTAAATTTGTGAAATTAGGCTAAAGATGGTATTCTTAATTTACATTATGGATTACACATGTTGTGGCGGCGGCGTAACCAATGGATGATTATTTACATTATGGATTACACAAGGCAAACTGACTGTACATGAAACTGTATCATAATCAGTGTTTGGATTAAGCGATCAATTTTAAATAGTTCATTCGAGTTGGATGATCGAGTAATGGAGTGCAAACCAAGTTGAATGAACAGTTTTGCCCGAGACAAGTGAGATTACCAAGTAAAACTAAGTTGGGCAATTATTTTGGGCTAGAATTCTATCAGTGGATATATTTTTTATGGACTATATATGTCGTAAAACAAGGCAGCTATTCGGACGAGGTAGTTATCAGAGAAGACTGGTTGAAATTTAGACAAAATCGTTGCTAGGTAAGCTATCAGAACATATATGAAATAAACCGAGTTTTTGCCAAGTCTTTTGGGTGAAAAATATTATCATATCAAGCAAATGATCGAATTATTTTGGTGGGATTGATTATTTACGATCAAAACAAAAACTTGATTAAATATGAGTAGGAACAGTTTCCAGATAGTTATATCGACAGTTTCTGTTCAACATGCGGATTTAAGTAATCCTTGAGCAATGTGTACTCATTTTTACAAGCAATCTTTCAGAAAACTCAAACATCGGAAATCTAAAAAGAGAGAGTTTCTTAGAAAATTCTAAGCAACTATCGAGAATGACTTCTGATCAGATTTATAAGAACGTGAAAAAGATTGTTGGGAACGTAGAAAGATTGTGACGACCATGCATGTTCAGGCTATTCAAACAAAATGTTATGACAAATGGTGTCGGGACCTTTGATCAACTTCGAATATATCATTATAGAAATTGTGCGAACAAGAGGTGTCGAAACCATATCGGATAAAACATTTACCTATTCAATTGATTAAGATAAGTATGTAACCGTGGCTATTTCTAGAAACAATTGATTGTTAGATCTTTTTGTCTTTGTGTTTGTATGTGTTTCATAAAATAATATACAAATAAAATATGCAAAACGAAAAAAAAAAAAAAAATACAGAACTTTGTACTTATTAATAAATATAAAATGGTAAAATCGGGGTGTAGCACAATTTGCAAGGATCTACCCTTAGTTGATGAAAGGTAAAAAAGTGTAGACTATTATTCTCTAAAATCGTATAAAGATATGATATATATATTCTTCTTGTGACCCTATTTGCATATTTGTGACCACCACCAAAAATTGCCACTTGCCTTTCTCAGTTTTGGTTATATCCACTCTCTGATGTCTTTTTGTGCTTTTGGGTCTTCCTCACGGATTCTACAAAGTGGATCCCTCGTGTTGATTCAATTAATTAGCCAAATCAGTTCATAATATGATTGATCCAGTACCCATCTTTATAATTGTATTATATGCCTTTGCTTCTTATCTGTTTCCTTTGATATATGTGGGTCACCAAATAAGATATGATATATTGCGGATGACTTTGTAGCTCATTGTATTGATTTGCACAATAAATATTTGGGGGTTAAACCTACAAAAAATGACGAGTTCATAGGTGTTTTTGCACAAAACCCATAAAAAATCATAATAGCACGTTTATTATAAATAGGTGGATCAAGAAGTATGTCGACTTTAGACAATTTGCATGTTGTTCGTGTTATAATTTTCTCTTTGTTTTGTTAACAATTCTACAATATTCAATAAGTTAGGTTTGAATCTAGGCGTTAACACATTAAAAACACTAGCATAAACAACTAGGGTACAAGTGTTATATTTAATATCATATTTTCGATTCCAAAACAAGTTATAAATCATCTCAAAATAGTCTTCTAATCCTCGTATCTTATAAAATATAAAATTGAAACAAGGAAAGAATCGGTTTACATCGAAATTGGATAAAATAAAATTGACAAAATTGAAAAGAAAAAAAAATCTCAAATGATTAATATTAGGTTAACCCGCGAAGTGTCCTCATATCTCCCTTGCCACTTCTAATTAAATTTTATCGTCGATCTTGCGCCAATGATCAAAAAATTATCTGAATCGTCAATCCGGTTAAGGAGAAGATCGCAGAAAGAGAGTTGGGATGCAAAGGTGAGTTGGCCAGGGCCAGACCCAACTCTTGCCACCACCAAGATCTCTACGCGAACCGCGATCTTGATGACCTGTTTCTGTAGTCCCTTGTCATAGTTTTGCCTCCGTACCCGACTCCATCACGTTTCAACGTAGCTGGAAATGAATATTAGATATTCAGCATGCAAGCTGTGAAGCTTATTTTTTCTTCTGGCTCTTTACTTTTC
This sequence comes from Odontarrhena argentea, assembly GCA_900406245.1. Lineage (NCBI taxonomy): Eukaryota > Viridiplantae > Streptophyta > Magnoliopsida > Brassicales > Brassicaceae > Odontarrhena > Odontarrhena argentea. Next base: position 13,529 of record OVAF01000233.1, on the reverse strand, counting down.
TCCTAACCTTAATTTCTAATCATTATTTACCATAATAATTTTTGCATAAATGCTCAAGAACATCTTGTTTATATACTTCGTTAATAACTAGCCTAGCTAGGCAATAAGAACCATGCGTTATCTGGAATATATTAGCTGTAATCAGTTAGCATATACAATATAAGTCAACATGACTATAAAAAATCCATATGAAATAAATATATAATATGCGTTTTATGCCACGAGAAGCATGTTAATAACATTAGCAAAGTTCCGACGTACGTCTCTAGCTGTGTAAATCAATTTTATAAACACCGACGATTCACACAACCCATGTGACGCCATATATTTTTCTTAAAGAATCAAAACAGCATAAGGAACAAAAACAATAACACGATATCTCGAACCAGCAATGAATTCAAATTAATAACTTAAGTGATGAGTGTATACAGAAAAATATATTCTAACAGATAGAAAAGAAAAAGAAATAAACAGTATCATTGTCACGTTAGTAGATATTTCTTGCCCTAACCACCACGCAGTTTCCACAAGCTTTCACTGTTTATTATATTTCTTTCCCTAACAGCTACCACGAATTCTTTCTGATCAATATTTTGTCTAACTTCTAATATTTTGATTTCAAATCAAATTTACTGAAAACTAACAGAACCATCAATATTCAACTCAGTACATAAACATAACCTACCAAAAAAACACTTTTAACATATGAGAATCTCACAATAAATAATAATATATTAATTGCGAGTTTCGTAATATCTTACTTTCACAATATCTTACCTTCACGGTGAATTTCTGCATATTAGCCTAAATATATAGTGCAGACTTAAGAACTAGATCCTAGGTATAATGATGAGAGTTTTAGTAGACTTACATACCACTGCCACTAGATTCGGTTATTTCACAAAAAACTAAATAATGTTTTTTTAACCGAATAAAATTTGAATCTAAATATAAGATTTTATCAAATTTTGAATAGACAGGTAAATTACTTTTTTTTTTTTTTTTTGCATGTCCGAATTTGAGAGAATGGAAGCAACCACAAAGTTTTTGGATCTAAAGAATTAATATTTTATAACTGTGGAAGGATTTAGTCTTCTTCATGCTATACAACAACTGTGGAACCGTGGTTTCAAAAAGATCATCTTCGAGGGGAATTCCAAACCACTTATGGAGTTGATCACTAATATTTGTATGGACATAAACATGGAAAACTTGGTGTCTGATATACGATGTTGGCTTGCGAAAATTTGATGACTTTCAAGTCATCTTTTTAGGATGAGATTCTAATAGGATTGCAGATACGTTAGCACGACAAGACCAGATTCAACATGATCTTTGTATTATTTTAAATTTGCCTTCTTGTTGTATGTATCATCAGTTAGCTTCCGCTTGATTCTATGTAATCATTACAGCATTTCATTCTAATAAAAAGATGTTCAAAAAAAAAAAAATTAACATTAATTTGAAATTTTGAATGTTAGTTATATACATGGGGGTTTTAACTAAAAACTTTGTGTGAAAAGCATATCGCATTAGTTTATGGTCGTATGTTAACTGTTAATCATCTAAATCATGCCGAAACTGATATTTTCTATACTTTTGTTTGAAATTATATATACTTTATATCATAATGTAGTTTATTTTTTGGTTTGTACCTAACTTCTTAATATACGCATGGGATAATAACAAAATAATATTATATGATGCGATATTGCGCTCAAAGACAGAGAGACAAGATCTAACGGCTTAGGGAGGAGAAGAGACATGCATGCTTTTTTAAGTCGCGTAGCAGGTGATTGCAACCACCTTAGGAGAGCCATTGTGGTAAAATAACCTGAAATTTGTGCAGTTAAATTGGACACGTGTGGGGTCAGCATTGGTGGAAGAGACGTGCACTTCCCGCTTCTTTTGATATATTTATTTACTTAGTGTTACAAATATTACACAATTTAATACGAAAGTACAAAACGTGTTTTATGGAGTGGAGTTTTGGTTGACTAGGACCCACTTGTTCCCATCTAACGCCGTTAATCTTTACGTTTTTCTACTTAATATCCGCCCGTTAGCCCTTCAACGGGACGAGAATACCCTCAAACATCAAAAGATACGTTGGAACGACCAAAACTTTTGAATTTTTGGAAATATTAATATTCTTAGACGTTTTCTGATATTCAATTAAAACACACTATATTTGCTCCAACTTCTCTCTAGAGTTTTCTGATAAGAAATTTTCAGTTCTCCGAAATTTTCTTTTTGTTTTTTGTCTGTAAATATGCTTTCCGACTTGGTTCGGTTGCTTCTCTGGTTTTTCCAATTTTTTTCGGTTTTATCTCTGAAATTATTAGATCTGTGCTAGATCTGATAAAATTAGTCTTAGTTTTCTTTGTTCCTTTCCCTCCATCTCTGTTTTCTGATTTTCTTCTCAATCTTTTTGAGTAGGTCATTCTCTCAAAGATTAATATCTTTGTCGCTTTAAGGGTCACCTTGTCCAAAGTTCTAGACCAATAAACTGGGTGTAGACGGCGGTGGAGCCTTTTTGATGATGGACTTCTCGAAAGGTTTTTGAAGCAGCGGTCATCCTCTTGCAGAAGATTGCGATGGAGGAAAGAGATTCTGGTCAAAGTTTGGAAGCTTGAACGATGCTTTGTCTCAATCATGGTGGTTAGATGGTAGCCACAGTGATGAACAACGGCGGAGATCCAGAAGTTTGTATTTTTGTGTTAACCCTAGTTATCAGTGCTTGGACTTTGTATTGGGCTTCTTTACTTTGTACCACTTGAGCCTTTTGTGCCTTTAATGAATCTTAATGTTGACNGAATTTTAATTTTGAAAAAAAAAAAAAAGTAATATTCTTAGACTTTTTTTTTTTTTTTAAGTAGGTCAAGTAAAATTCAAGAACTCGCCATTTTTTCTCTTGTAACCTAATTTTTCACTTTTTTGTAGTTATAGTTAAGTTTCGCTTGCATCACTTGTCGTTGATTTCTTTGGTATTGGCACCGGTCCCCTTTCTCTTTATCTTCCTGTGTTAATCTTCGGTGTCTTATATTTGGTTTCTTTTCAATTTCGAGAAATGTTAGAGGAGAGGGATGATGTTATATATCAGAATGGTGTGAAGGTTGCCGAAAAAAGGATTTGTAATTGTTGATGTGCCCTCCGTGTTCTGAATTCCTTCTACTTACTGGTCTCAATCCATAATTTCCTTATTTTGATGCGGTGTTAAATCTCAGTTTTGGTTTAATCTGCTGAGTTATTTGATGTGCGTAAACTAGCTTCTTCGAGGTGCCCTATGTGTTATCTTTCTTTCTCTGTTTTGAGTCTTATTAGCTTGAGGAGCTTGCATCTGTTTGGTCTCGAGTTCAATTACAGCATACGTTTTGTAGTTGTCTTCTCTTGTTGTTCTTCTATATTTGTGGTGGTTATACCATTTGTCATCCTGGTTCGATCTCTCTCTGGTTTTATTTAGTTTTGGTGTAACTTGGTTAGACTTGAATTCGTTCTTTGTCTCTACATAGCAGATCGATCGAGATCTCATATCTTCTCAGGTTTTAGTGTGGCGTTCTCAAGTCAAAGCTCTTATACTTTTGCGTCTTCGTCCTTTCTAGGAGAATGCAGAGAAAATAGATTGTTCTCTAATCCTATCTCGCTGATTGAAACAATCGTGCGTTTGTTCGTGAGGTAGTTTTTATCTTTGTAAGAGGATCCTTGTGTTTGTTGTTGGTTCGTTACAAGTCAAGAAGTTCAGCAGGATAGATTGGTTATATTGGTTCATGTTCTTTTATTGTGCTTTTGGCCTAGGTTAAGCTCCTTCTCGTGTGTTTGTTGGTATAGCAGTAAGAGTTTAGCTTGAGTTTCTCTTTGTATAAATTTGTTTGGGTACGTTTATGGTTTGTCTATTTGAATAAGTTCTTGGTGTATTTTGTTTTTATGGTTGATTAATTGTCTTTGGTTAAGCTCGGTTCTGGTCTTCAAAGTTTCCTTCTTTTTACCTCTAGTGACAGTCTATAGGGTTGTATAGTCTAAATCAATGACTTTGTATCACTGTCAAATTTTAATAAAAGTTTAGATAGCAAAGAAAAAAAGAATAAAATTTAGGAAGTATAAAAAAAAATCAAAAAGTCAATTTTTAGTCGGAAGACAATAGTTCCAAAATTTAGATAAATTTAACATAATAATAATAATAATTGAAATGGGTGTTCATCAACAAATAAATAAATAAATAAATAAATAAATATATATATATATATATATATATATTTTTTTTTTATGACGCAAAAAGTAGTATTTTCTTGTATGGGTGGTTGCACACTGATTTTACTAAAAAAAAAGTAGTATTTATGTTTGTTTTGTTTTTTACAAATATTAAATTTCATCATTTTTTCCGAAAAATATAGATATTTTACAAAAATTCAAGTATTTGTGACTATCTACGGATTTTTTTTTCTATTCAAAAATGGTATTTTTATGATAAAATTATAAAATTAAGAGGGGTTATTTTATTTATATATAACAAACAAACAATATAAAATTAATGAAATCATGTCTATTTTTATTTTTTAAAAACAGTAAATTAAATAATATAAGATGATTAACTATATTTTGTATTTAAAATATAATAATAATTGAATTCATTTTTCTTTTAAACTATATTCTAAGTAATAATTATAAGATTTTTTTTTTTGTAAAATTAAATCGTTCTTAGAAAATGAGTAAAACGGGGACAAATCTAGAAATTATAGACTTATTCATCTACGAAATGAAATATTTCATATACGATGAACTCAATCATAAACTCAAAAAATATTATGTAACTAAAATGGTACCAACAAATATGTTTTATAAAACAAAACATTATAACATATACATAAACTTATATATATATATTTGGATCGAAATGCAAAACTTTTATTTTTGAAAGAAAGAATTTATAAATATTTATATTTCTGGATCAAATCAAAACGAATTACGAATCGAACAAATTCAACGAATTTTTTGCCCAACCCTACTTTCCAATTACACTCAGACGTTTAAATCATGGGATTAGTTATTGATTTGGAAAAAAGTCAATGATCAAGAGAAATATTATCAACCGGACCGGGCAAGGAAATAGTTTACTACTTAATAAAAATAACAGTATCACTGAGATATGAATTCTTTCGCATGAACCGTCTTGTTTAATGAAATTACATACACATTAATTTACCTACATCTATAGTGGTTCGTATGTTCTACAATGTTAGAAATGTCACCATCTTAAAGTTCGAATTGTACTATACTTCAAAGTTAACGACCCTTTCAAACACTCAACAACCCATTATCCAAATCTAGTCAAGTAGTAAACCTTATAAAATGACTTCGAGATATCTAACCCAAGAGAACCTAAAACAATACATCTGTCCTAAAACAATATTTGGATAAATTCCCAAGAGATTATAATCTCTTTCTTGTTTTTCTTTGCCTGCATTGAAGCGTTTTGAAAATGCTTAAAACGAGTATATTGGATTACAACTGGTTAGTCTATTAGACTAAATGGATTACATAATGCATGCGAAGAGACTCAAGCCCGGGTGTGATGATGAGATTCTCAGTATACTCGCGTACCACTATCACTAGACTACGATCATTTTATAGGTGATATTAATTTTGAAATTAGTTTATTATATTATATAAATGGATATATTAAAGTATTAATTATTATAGTTTATAGAGAGAAAAAAAAGGAAGAATCTTTCATTACCTTATTTATAATATAATTTGTAAATCAAGTATTTTAAGAACGATGTTGATGTAGCGGAAGCTAGATAAAACACAGCTCAACCAAGGGATTCAAAGGAAATCCTCGCTTGGGACCTGCTTGGATCGATTAAGAGGAATTTAATCAACTCTTAAGACCAACTTCTTGCTTGATGAATTTAATCAAATCAAAGACAAGGGATAGAGAATATTATTCTCACTCAAAAGCAAAAGCTCTCTATTTTATAAATCAATCAACTCCCTCATACAATAGGCCTAAGAAGGCTATATATAATAAAATCATAAGAACCCTAAAACCGTAGGAAACCCTAATTATAATGAAAATAGGAAAATAGCCAAAAACCATAATATATAAATATTCCATATATATATCTGCATCAGATGTTTAAACCGATGTCGATTTTGGCAGACTTGGTCCTAAGTTTTAGAAAATTACAAGTTAGAAAAAAAAAAAGGCCGATAAAATGTAGTTAATAGAACTTGAACTCGGACTCTGACATAACAACTAAACCAATAAACTAAAGAAACATTTTAGAGAATTTAACCGAAAAATAATTTTGAAAATAATTGGTAACAAACATATGATTTGCTTGTTTGAACTCAAAACTTTCATTGATTCCGATAATACTCAATTTCTCATGTGTTGATCATAGTTTTACATAAAAAACCACTTCAAAAGTTTTCTTTCAACAAACGCTATCCCATTATTATTTTGGCTTTACTCATTTTTATAAAGGACCTTAATATATGACGTCAAAAAGTTTTCTTGTCAAGTAAGGAAATTAATCAACAAACATAAAACATACAATTTGTATGATACAAATGTCTGAAGTTATCTACCCAAGGCAACAATCATCCTTAACACATCTCAGAATTATTTAAATAGATTTATATGAGTGGATCATTTCCAGGATTTAAATTTTGCATGTTGATACTTTTTTTTTCAGATATTTTATTCGATTTGTCTTTAAACTTGAGGTCGGGTTAAAGTCGTAAGATGCTCGGTGGACTTGGTCTCTGTGAGGGTCAAAAAGGTAAAAAAAAAAAATTCAAACCACAAAAAACGCAAAGGGGTCAAAAGAGTAATTTCAAAAGGCCGTAGAGAAAAAGCCATTGGACGTCGGTGAAGTGAAACACTATCCTTGCCGTTAACATAAAGACACATTAAATAAAAATTAACACACGTGTTTTAAATGCCTCTCTTAAATTTATTTCTATCTCTGCGACCAGCTAAGAAGACGAAGCTTTAAAGAGGTCCCCCATTTCTTCCTCGTGACAACAAATCAAATTCACACCAAACCCTAATTTTCTATCAAGATTCTATATATTCAACAACGAGTCACAAAGCGAAAAAAAAGTTGAAGATTCTCTTGCGAAATCCAAGGTCGAATCCGATTTTGAAACGATGTCGAGTTCTGCTGAGTGTTGGGAATTTTCCGGCAAGAGGTTACCGGAGAAGACGAGTTTTTCGCGGACTTGTAGTCGATTGAGTCGGTATTTGAAGGAGAAGGGTAGTTTCGGAGATCTGAGTTTAGGGATGACATGCAAGCCTGATGTCAACGGTAACAAAAGATTCCTTCCTCTTTCTCTGGATCTGTTGAATTTTGGGTTTTTTATTTAATTTTGAGAAATCGATTGCATGTTGAATTTTTGGATTCTGGGTTTTTGATTTTTGGGAATCGATTTGCATGTTGACTTAGAAATTGAATCATATGCTTTGTATATGAAGATGTTGAGATGTTAAAATCTTAAGATTTTGGTATTAGAAGGAATTGGAGAGTAAGCTTTAAGTTTTGTGATTTGCAGGAGGTTTTGGTGTTTCACGTCAGCCAACAATGATGAATCTGTTCCCTTGTGATGCTGATCAAGATGTTAAACCCAAGATTGTGTTTCCTAGGCAATCGAGTTTTTCGTCTTCCTCTTCCTCTGGGGCTAAAGAGGAAGTTCAGATGATCAAAGAGACTAAGTATGTTGTTATCATCTCTATGTAGTGACAATTAATCATTTTTGATGTTGGAGTTGACTAATTTTGTGGGTTGGTTTTGTTGTTCAACAGAACTGTGAAGACAGAGTCTCATCAGTCTGCTCCTTTGACTATATTCTATGGTGGTCAAGTTATGGTGTTTGATGATTTTTCTGCTGAGAAAGCTAAAGAAGTCATTGACTTGGCTAACAAAGGAAGTGCTAAAAGCTTCACTGCTGAAGTCAACAATAATAACCAGAGTGGTTATACTCAAAACATAGTCAAGAATCAACAAGAGATTGCCCGGAATTCTGTTCGTAGTCCTGGAAAAACCGTAGCACCAGAGCCGATCCAGCCTACCCCGTCCTCTTTAGCTTGCGGTAATAATTCTCAGGCCTCTTTGGTTCGTTCTCTGAGCTTTTTGGCTTGTTAATATCAATCTAAGTTTCTGTCTTTTTGATTTTTGTAGAACTCCCAATTGCTAGACGAGCTTCGCTTCATCGATTCCTAGAGAAGAGAAAGGATAGGTATAGTTTCTGATTCCGCAATTACAGGATTTTTCTTAAGCTAGTTTCTCAATGAAATCTAACTGACAGAATTATCCCGTGTAACCCTTTAACAGGATTACATCAAAGGCACCATACCAAGTAGGCGGTTCAGCCGAAGCGTCTTCCAAGCCTCCAGCTTGAGATAAAACTGGCTTGGCTTTCGTGGTCGCAGTAATCTTTGAGATTGTTTGATGATCCATCGTGACAATTTACAAATACCAAGCTCTTCCTTTTATATAAATCATGCCTAGTAGTTTTGGTTTTTCAGTTCGCAGAAAAACTCAATATATTTGTATGAAAGTAGTAGTAATCTTATAGCTTGTTGGTTGTTTGCTTGTGGGTTTTTTTCAAGTCCTTGTCTGTAATCCTTTACTCTGCCGATCTCAACATTAGCTTCCAACCTTTTGTAAGAACCCTCGTGTTCTGTTCTTTTTCTAATGAAGACGGCCAACTTTACTTTTGTGGCTTATTTACATGAAGATTCAAGTTATCAAGAGTTGTCAAATTCATAGAATTAAAGCATTTGTTCTTTATTTAGAAATCCAACAACACATTTTCTCTTAATAATTTATATAGAAATAATCCAAAACTGATAAAATACTAATTTATCAAAACTAGGACCTGTTTAGGCATAAATTTACATTGATAACATTTGGACTTATTAGTATTATTAGCCTAGGTTTGACAATTAAATAAAAACTTGTACAACTAGAATATTTTTGGTAAGAAAGACAAGCTAGTTGCAGTAACAAATTTCAGAAAGTACTAGTTGTTGTTAACTTAATAAAATATCTAACAAGATAGTGGAATAAGTCAGACCTGCTCACCTGCAGGCTTTGGTAGGCCACGCGAATTCTGGCTCGAGATAGCTTTTTGGTTCATAGGCTGGTCCGATATTCGTACCTCAAAGATTACATCCGGTTTGGGAACTAATTTGGATTGGTCTACATTGGACTTGGACTTGATCTTTATGAAGCTAGAATGGTCTTTGATATTATCCAATTGGGAATTATATTTTTAAAAATATCAGTTTTTTCAGTCTTGAGGGGAATAAAATATCTTTGATTAGTTTTGACAACGGGACCCGGACGCAACAAGTTGCAGATCCAAGGGGCCACATGCGTTAACTGCACCTAGAACTTTAATGATTATGAATTTATTATTGTGTTTATTAGAGTCTTTTTTTTTTTATCTAATTAAAAACTTTTTGTTTTTCTTTTTCTAATCTACCACACCCATCTACAATAAATAAAAAATAGGTCCTTAACTGGTTGTTTTCTTGAGTTATATTTAAAACCAATTGACAAAAGTCTAAGTTATGTCTAAAAAGAAAACCAAAACCAAGGAAAATACAACAACAAACGTTAAGAAACGACTCTATTTTTCTCATTCTAAAAAAATTCATAAATCAGTTAGTGTGAGGGAGTTGTTTACCGGTTGTTTGATATAAAAGAAAATTATTTATAATTTTAAAATTTTCAAATAAGGAATACGAGAACTGAGAAGGTAAAATATCTATTTTTTAGATTTTGAATTTTAAGTATTAAAACACAGAGAATCATGAAAAATCTCTTGCAAAAGCGTTCTAAACAAGTTACGAAGCAATGACAATTCTTACGAAAATCGGATAATATTAAGTCATTTCCAATAATTAGTGTCGAAAATCTGAAATATTGATAAACTAATATTTCTTATGAAACACATCTATGCATCATTTAGATTAGGACCTCTTTCTTCCAATCTAGAGCCTATAAGTTTTATCTTAGTCCCCCCAAAACACCAATAAATATATTCTGATCCCATATGGAACAAAATATTATTATGTTAGTATTTTATGAAACTGAGAGTGATAATAAATTACAATTGAAACGTAGATGTAATTTTTAACCATCCAACTCTCCCTTATATATTGACTGCTTAATTTTTCCATTAAAAAATAAAGCAGAAGTAAACTCATAAGGCATTTGTTTTTCTGACCGAAGATTATACAAATGCACAGGTCTTCTTCATCACTTCATTAATAAACATTTTGTACATAGTTTTTGTTCTAAAAATCTCTCTCTACCATTATTATTGAATGATTTTTATTATGAGGACAAAACATATAAACATGAACTGGTAACAAAAATTAATCAAAAAAGCAAAGCTTCTATACATTTTGCTTTTAACCTAACCAAAAATTTCAATCTTTTTTTTTCTTTTCTTACTTTTTTTTCTCTTTTAAGGTGAAATAAAATGATGATCACTTTTTTTTTTTTGATATATATATATATAATCAATCATCACTTCTCTTCCCAATGATTTGTGATCATCCTAAAATACGAATATTCCGGCAGACAAACTCTGTTCGCCGGCACAAGAAGAGCTCGAAACGTCGACGTTTCTAGAAACTTGAGATTTACATTGCTCATTTCTCTCCTCCTTCATTATATGTACTGATCTACACTCTTCACTGCAGAATCCCATCTCTCCTCTGCACACATCCCAACAAAAATATAAATAAATAAATCAATTTCAAGAATCATCAAAAAAAAATATTCGAATTTTCTTGGGATTTACAATCTTGAAATATGTTCAAAACGTAATGTTTAATCAAAGATTACTACTATAGTACAATTAAACTTACTTGTACATATAAATGTCTTTGCCTTGAAGTCTCTTCGTACACAAGCAACAAGAACTCAAAAACTCTGTCGAATCTTTCAAAATCTGTTTCTTAATAACCGGTGGTGGTTCATCAGCAATAACCACCGGTTTACTCTTTCTCCGATCATCCACCACCGACAAATTCTCACAAAATTCGAACCCGTCATCGCTGTAATACACTTTGGTCGACCCATCACTGGTCGTGACGTAAGTGTATTCCTCATCTGACAGATCAATCTCAGGACATCGGAATCTACCGGAGTAGACAACCGGATCGTACCGGTTGGATCCTATGTTGTTTTCTTCCAACGCAGCAACAATTCCTAAACCGACACCACCAGAACCGTACCGCTTTGAGCTAACCGGCGATGGAAATGAGAAATCTAACGGACTTCTCGGACTCGCTGAGTAATCATCCGGTTTGATTACGGACCGGCTTTTTGGTACCAACATCTCAGACAATTTTCGGATCATTAGATGAGGTCTCATACTCAAGATTCAAGAATTGAGAAAAAAATAAGTTCAAGAAACGAAAATAAGAAGAGAATTGAGAGAAGATTAAAAAAAACAAGAAGGCAAGAGTTATAGGAAAGAATCTGAATGAAGATGATGGAGAAAGGAAGAGACTTTAGCCCACTGATTTCTTTTCAAGTTTGGAATTTTGTGTGCTATGATTAATGATTGAAGTTTATAGAAACGCCCCACCATTTATTATTATTGTTTCTTTGTTTATCTTTTTATATATCTTCTTGTTTGTTACTTACTTACTTTACTCGACATTATATATTATACACAATTATTGATATGAGCAGGCTCAGATTATTATTTTTATTTCATGTAATGATTCTTTTTATTATTTCATTGATGAGTAGGACAGACACTGGGACCCTTTTTTTTCCTATCAAGATTCATGTCCATTTCTGAATATTTATTTTATTGTATAGGAATCCAAGACTTTCTCTACAAAAATATTATTTTGTAATGTACCTGATATATATTTTTTATTTTGGTTTTGATGTGAATGGGTTAGTTTAAAAATCACTTGCATTTTTTATATTGATAGACCAATTCATATATACTTGATAGGTTGTTTTTTTCTTCTATTTATTAGCACATAGATTATTATTTTTAGATAGTGGTTTTTCTTGTCTGAAATAATCATACAGTGGTTTTACTTTTTTGGAAAGTGATTGTTTTTTAATTTTAAGCCGAAAATTAGGTGGCATTATGAAAATGATTGTGGAATCTTATCCCTAACTTTAATGTGTTCGATTACTCATATTTTTCTGATATTTTCTCGACTTAGTTTTTGTTTTTTTTTTGGTCGACCATTTCTCTTCCTTAATCCTATTTTCTTGACTTTCTTGACTTCATTATTGATGTTGAACCAGTATTTTTATTAATTATTATATCGAAACAGACCCAATGTTGGCTCCGATTGGTAACCTCGTTCGGATTTGGCGGTTGGAGCATTTTCAGCGATTGCAAACAAACTTCGTTTGAAAACTTCGTTTGGAGATGTCGTTTGGAGATAGCGGTTCGTTTGGAGATAACAGTTGAATATTTATGTGTGATTGGTAACATAGTTGCGGTTGAATAGTGTTCTTATATAATTTTAAATAGATAAATATTATTTTAAGTAAATAATGGTTGTAAATAATGATTCTTGAAAATGAAA
>OVAF01000232.1:0-54086 GCA_900406245.1 Odontarrhena argentea | reverse complement strand
AACAACTATGTTAGAGACATACAATGAGTATGATTTCAGGACACCTTTCCTTCACGCAATGCTCGTATGCTTGAAGTAGTGGAGCGAGATGTGGAGTTGTTGCCTTCTCGACATAGCTTAAGACTTTGAAAGGACCCTCGGTTGAGTCAAATGGATTTTTGAGATACAAATCGAATATGTGGATGATGATCATAGAGATTTTATTCTACAGCAAACCAGACCCCAGTAAGTCGGGAATCAGTGTGGTGGAGGAGTCTACAAGAAAAATCTTGTGTCTTGAAGGAGTATGTTGGCAAAGTTGAGAGGTGAGCTGTTGAGGGCCCATGAGGAAACCTAGAATGCTATCTCTCTGGTCCAAAAGCATCTTCAACTTTGATGAGCTTGTCTCAAATCGAAGCAATTCATGAATATGTTGAAAACCTAGCTGATTGAGGTCCAAACTCAAAACTGAAGCCCAAACTCTAAATTGAAGCTCATTGTACTTGAAGTGAGTCCGTATTAGAGTTTTGACTGCAGATCCTCGCCGGAATTTTGAGACAGACAACGGTGGAGGCCGGAGCCAGCGGGTGGTTGTGGTGACCAATTGTGTTGTTCGAATAAAGATACCCAGAGCTTGTCCCTTTGGAAACCCCATACACTGAAACCAGTTTTGTTCTTATCTCATCATGTGATATGTTAACACAGATATGTTGGTTGCATATCATAAGTTTGCTTTGATTTTCCAAAAATAATTGGCCACGTCTTATAATTATTGTCGGTATAATTTTATAGACCATGTTCCAATAAAAAAAAATTGTGTTTTTTTTTTTTTCTCAACTGAGATTATATTAATCAACATGTACAACAACAAGGTAGGATCAGCAATTACAGAAGCCAAAAAAACACATCCAAAAAACCAAACAGGTTCTGGGAAAGGAGGCAAGCTAAGTGATATAACACTACAAAAAATATTAGCAGAGAAAGTTAAACAGAGGAAGAGCATCTCTCATCTTCGAAGACACCTTTTAACCAAAAGGGAAATCCTGAGGCAACATAAGACTGCAATCTTAAATCCCCAGAAACACTCTTAGCAATGAGAGATGTTCCTCTATTCCTTACTCTTAACTCAACCTTAAGTAACCACTGAGGGAGTTGGTTCAAAAAGAATTTTAGACTATCCCCAAACGCCACAAATGAGGGCCAAGCCTTTGGCCTGTTCACGGCATTCACCATGTCTTCGGCTTCAGAAGCAAAAATGACCTGTGAACACCGGTGCGTAATCATGCTAGCAATGGCCCATTTGAGCACCAAGAAATTGGCTTTATTCATAGATTTGATGTTAGAGAAACATCTTCTACTGTGTAGAATGACAACTCCTGAATGATCTCTTAAAAAAAAATTGTGTTAAATTTAGAAATTCAGTCTTGTGCTATTATATTAGATGATGTCATTACGTGCAGTTGCACCGAAGATTCACAACAAAATCTAGTACACCAATATCAAATAATTGCGGATTCACGGTACTCGCTCTTTTTTCCCTCCCTCCAGAATGTTATATCAATTTTTTTTTTTTTTTGATAACTTCTAACAAACTTTTTTCTTTCATGTTTCATACCATTACCATGTAACAAAAACTTGTTGACATAACTATTTTTGTAAGTATACATTATTTTTTTGTATAATATTATTCAGAACTCTGAAATTTTATGAACATACATTTCCATCTACAAATTTTTCTAGTCTTTTTTTTTTTTTTTGAAAATTACCAACAAGATTCACTATATATTGACTTTAGTAGATAGTTGGTTGCACTAATGTCTCTTATAATTTTTCTCGCCACAATTTAAACTTAATTTTTTTGTTATTACAAATCATAAGAAACATAAATTTAGTTAAGTCTCTATTTAATTATTTTTTATGGACTATCTCATCACATTTTCTACCAGAGTGGCTAGGTTACTATATTTCGATAGATTTTTTATTTTTCCGATTTATCTAACAAAAATATTCATACTCGAAGAACTGAACTGAAAACATCCAAAACTGAACCGAACCGATTTGTAAAATACCCGAATGGATCCTCGACTCTTAGAACCGAAGAACTGGACCCGAATCGAGAACTGAATGGGTACCCGAATGTCCGAAAAATAATTGTATTTATAGATATTTAAGTTTAAGATGGGTACGTTCAAATATTTCAAGTATATTTTATAATTTTTTCTTGTTACTTTTTGGTTAGTTCGAATATTACGAGTACTTTCTTATAATTTAGATATAAAATAATAAAATTAGATGTATTATTTCATTTTTTTTAAAAAAAAGATGTATTATTTCATTTTTTAAGATTTATTATTATTATTTTCGAGTGTCTTATATAATGAAGAAAGGTTTCCTTCCCTCTATATTTATTTATTTATTTTCATACTCATTAACATAAAATCGAATGAAACATACGCACCTCCTTAACATTATGTTACAAATTTCTTTAAAAATTATTAGCATAATAGTTTTCATATGTGCAGCAACATACCATTGTTTTAAGTAATTTATGAAAAATAGAAAGTTGCCATTGCCAAGATACAATTATGATGGTATACTGGATTTTAGCCTAAAATGAACAAAAATATAAACTACAACATTATAACAAAATGAAAATTTGCCATTTGCCAAGATATTATGATGGTACACTAGACTTTAGCCTAAAATGAACAAAAATATAAACTACAACATTATAACTATATTTATAATCTTATATTAAAGAAGGGTTTTATTCCCAACTATTCATGAAAGCATGTCATGTGTCACATAAATTTGTAACTTTTTTTAGTCCCTCAATATTATGATTTAAATATAAAACAAACAAAAATCATTTCTTCATAGTAAATGACTTCAAAATAATTTATAGAAAAATAAATAACTTACTATGGATATCTTACATATTTTCAAACAACTATCATAATATTTTCCCCAAAAACCTTTAAAAAGAAATGTTATCCATAAAATAATAAAAATAGAAATATTCAATCACATATCATATTATATCTTATTATGAATTTATAATAGGAATACATATTTTATAAACTCATCCACGCATCGCGTAGACTTTTCTTAATATTGGATTTTTTTGGGTTTTATAGATATTTTCGGGTGGTTAAGAAACATAGTATTGGAACCGAACTGAGCCCAAAAA
This sequence comes from Odontarrhena argentea, assembly GCA_900406245.1. Lineage (NCBI taxonomy): Eukaryota > Viridiplantae > Streptophyta > Magnoliopsida > Brassicales > Brassicaceae > Odontarrhena > Odontarrhena argentea. The sequence goes on along the minus strand of OVAF01000232.1, from coordinate 50,917 downwards.
TATTTTTTTTTTCCACATTGGATCTTCGTCAAAATATCTGAATCAATTCGAACCAAACCGAAATCAAACAAAAAATTATATGATCGATCCTATTATAGATCCTATATGCCTCAATCGAATGCCTCAATGAACCGAACCAGAACTGAAGAAATATCCGAATGCCCACCCTTACCTAATTGGAGGAATTTAAATTCTTTGGCTAATATAGTATCTATCGAGTGAGAGTAGATGAAGTTAATTCCGAGGTGTTGAATCATCATCCCCAAATGGAATATGAAAAGACTCAAAACGACAACGTTTTAGCATCGGGCGTGAGCAGAAATAAGCGCAACCCACTAAGTGCCTCTCACAGGCTCTCTCAACTAGTAGAAAGAAAAAAAAACACTTGGTTCCTGATTCACAAAGGAAATCCTCTGAAGAGATAAAGCTCGTGGCCATCTCCTCCAAATTTGGATATCCTCATTGACCGGAAAAAAATATACTTCCATTTCCGGGGAAGGGGAAGTGATTAATTTAGTGATAGTGTGACATTTGGAAACCCTTGACTTGGAATTTGGGGAGTTTCCCGGCGATGACCAGTTGATTAAACCCTTGTAATGGAGAGATCTAGATCCAAGAGGAACTATCACTATGACCAGGACTATGACGGAGATAGGTCTACCAAACCTCGCTACAATAATTATCACTTTGGCCGCGGCGGCGGACCTAATACTAGATACCGTGGAGCTGGCGGCGGCGGTGGAAATGGCCGGCCGTCTAAGTCTCACCCTGAGACGATGGCTACCACGAGCTATCGTGTCCTCTGCCATGACGCCAAAGCTGGAGGCGTCATTGGAAAATCCGGCACTATTATCAAGTCAATACGCCAACACACTGGTGCCTGGATTAATGTGCACGAGCTAGTTCCCGGAGACGTCGAGCGTATCATCGAGATTTCCGATAATCGCCGCCGTGATCCTGACGGTAGATTGCCGTCTTTCTCTCCTGCTCAAGAGGCTTTATTCAGTGTTCACGACAGGATTCTTGACAGTGAGCCTCAGTTTGGCTATGGCGGAGCTCAGCCGGAGGAGGAGGAGGATTACGGTGGTGTGAGAATCGGAGGTGGGAGGGTGGTGACGAGGCTTGTGGTTTCTAAGATGCATGTAGGTTGCTTGATGGGTAAAGGTGGCAAGATCATAGAGCAGATGAGGATCGAGACTAAGACTCATATTCGGATTCTCCCAAGGGAAAGTAACTTACCTCGTTGTGTTACCCCCTCTGAGGAGGTTGTTCAGGTCTGATCATTGCTCTCAACCACTTGCTATTTATGAATTGGTGAATCTGGTTAAGATCTTGATATGACATGTATTCTGAGGAAATTTAGGCTGTTTATAATATCTTGTCATGTGTTGATATGTGTTGGTGGTGTTACCTCTTTCAGATTGTAGGTGAACCTCATGCGGTGAAAAACGCGTTAGCCATTGTGTCATCTCGTCTAAGAGAGAGTCAACATCGTGATCGCAGTAACTTCCAGGGGCGTATACATTCACCAGAACGCCCTTTTGCACCTCCTGATGATTACATTCCTCAGCAAAGAAGACCATCATCAGATAGGTTTCCTCCTGCCAATTATAGGAGTAACAGTTTCAGCTCTCGCCAATCCCACTATGCAGAAGAAGCTCCAGCAGTTCCAGTTGGTGACAATGCACAGCCTTTCTACACCGAAGAGCTTGTGTTCCGGATTCTTTGCCCAGCTGACAAGATTGTTCAAGTTGTTGGAGACTCGCAAGGGATACTAGATTTGCTTCAAAATGAGATTGGCGTGGACGTTAGAGTATCTGACCCTGTTGCTGGATCTGATGACTTGATAATTACCATCTCTTCCGAAGAGGTACTCTTAATATCCCTAGATATTCTTCATTGTTATCCAACACATATGCAAGAGTGATCTTGAAATTATGTTTTCTTATTTTGCTAGGCTCCTGATGATCAGCTTTTCCCTGCTCAAGAGGCGTTGTTGCAGATTCAAACTCAGATTGTAGACATTGTTCCGGAAAAAGACAACTTTATAACAACCAGATTACTTGTCCCATCTAGAGACTCAGTGTGCGTAGAAGGAAAATCAGTATCTGAGATATCACGATTAACTGGAGCAAGCATGCAGATCCTATCTAGGGAAGATACTCCCCGATGTGTTTCTGTCAATGATGCTGTTGTACAGGTTTCTTTGCCTAACCTTGAGAAATTGGGCATTTTTTCAAACTACATTTTGGTCTCAAAAGAGGATTCTCATGTGAATGTAGATTGCTGGAGAGATCAGAGCAGTTCGAGATGCACTTGTTGAATTGACGTCAAGTTTGAGGACTCATATGTACAAGGAGCTTTCTCAAAAGGAGACTCCACCAGGTTCCACGTCCACAACGGGCCCTCTTGACGGTGTTACGGGGGTAGTAGAGGTCGCTTCATCTAATAACACAACTCAATTCCGTGAAGGTCTTGCCGTTTCCAATCTGAACTTGCAGCCAATTAGCACAATTGCTCCACAATATCAGGTTTATATCTCATCAACAATCTTGTCAATACAATCTGTTATGAGTTAGGTTCAGACTTAACTGTGACATGGTAACAATGTATTATTGCAATCTGGCTATTCATAGTGACTTGAATGCTCGGACAGTACTACTTTTCAGGACTTACATAGTTTTTCTCCTGGTTTTTTAGGAAGGATCAGTTGCACAGGCTGGTGAAAGTGAACACCGGGGTGAGGTTGCTGTCACTACAAGCAGGTAGAGAAACTCTCATATTAAGATTACAAAATTATTCCAGGATCAGCAAGTGTTCGTTTCACATCTCTTCCTCACTTTTTTAATTTTTTCCTCTAGACTGTCGGTGCCATTTGTGACTAGGAGCACCCATGAAATTACGATACCAGACTTTGCTGTTCCTAAGCTCGTAACAAAATCAAGAAACAAGCTAGCACAAATCAGTGAGGTGAAACTTCTATACCTGGAACTAGATTGGTGCAAATCATGTCTTCAATCAAACCTTAGACTCTTGTTTTTGACCTTTTTCCCTCATGATCACAGTGGTCCGGGGCTAGTGTAACTTTAGTAGAAGACCGACCGGAAGAAATACAGACTATAATTCGAATTTCGGGTACACCAGAGCAGGTAGAGAGAGCACAGAGCTTGCTTCAAGGCTTCATCTTGAGCAGTAAGTTTCTATTCTCCTCAAACTGTTATAATTAAAGAAAGTGTTTTCTGATCCGTTGGAGTGATGTATGTTTCTTTCTTTGGTTCAGTACAAGAGGATGGACCGTAAACTTGGAGAGGATTTAAACAGGAAAGGGATGATGAAAATGAAGTTTGTATGATTGTGTTGAGTATTTAGGATAACACTGGAAGTTGTGGGCAGTAAGAAAAGGTAGGTTTAGATTTTTACATTTTTGAACTCCTCTTTGGTTTCTCTTGTTGTTCATTAGTCTTTTTTTCTCTGTTGTTTTGTAACTCGTAAAAGTCATCAACGTTTAATCCCAATGTAATCATATCAAAAGACTCAAAAATCTCTTTGTATTCATCTTCAACCCTTGATGCATATTTTTGTTCAGTGATAGAACAACATATTCGTACTAATCATGTTATTCAGCAACTTGTAAGTAAGTATTTGGTCTTGGTTTTTTCGCACTTCTTGTGGTTTTAAGCAAAACCGTAGAGGCTATTTTTGGAACATCAGAAACGTTTTAGTGTAAAATGTAAAATAGTTAAATCTGAAAGTCTTATTTTACAAAAATTTCGATTGCTAAAACCTTTCCCCTTAGTTCCGAGGGAGACGCCGCATAGGATCCCGTCGCCGTTTCACCGAAGTCTCGTGTTGGTGATTGATTCTTTCAATTCTGTCTTGGTCTCGTAAATCAATTAGGGTTACTCTGAGTCTTTGTCGTCGTGTTGCGCAGAATCGAAAATGGCTTATATTGGGCAAAGCCGAAACGTGCTTAAGAATCTAGTTTCAAGAGGAGGAGCTTTCCAGAAATCCGAAAATGCGATCCATCACCCTCTCCTTTTCGCTTGCCAAGGAGTTCGATACAGGAAATTGGAAGTTATTCTTACAACGGTGGGTTTAATGTTTCACTGTCCTGTCTGTTTAACAACAAGTAGTTGTGTTCCTGATTTGTGTTGGGGTTTTTTGTAGAACATAGAGAAGCTTGGGAAATCTGGTGAGACGGTGAAAGTGGCTCCTGGATATTTCAGGAATCACCTTATGCCTAAACTCCTTGCTGTCCCCAACATTGACAAGTATGCTTATCTCATCCGTGAGCAACGCAAGGTAGTACTTTACACTTTGCTTCTTCTCTTAGCTAGGTTGTATCTACACTGTGTCCTTGATTCTGCCATCGTTCTCTAGTCATTTGATTTGTTGATGGGAACTGTTCAGATTTATAAATATGAAGAACCTGAAGAGGTTAAGGTGGTTCATAAAACTTCTGAAGTCCTGACTAAAGAGTATGAAAAAGCCGCAAAACGTCTGGCCAGTTCCAAATTGGTATCTTTACTGAACTCTTCACTATCCAGCATTCTTATCTTGTGGAACACTGCTAATTTTTTGGATTAACAGGTGCTGAGGAAGTTGATTGACAAGGAGAAGTTCCGTAACCGCTCCTCCAAAGAAGACAAACCAGATGTGCAAAAACCTGTGACAAAGGAAGAGATAGTCTCTGAGGTAAATGGTTCCCTTCCATCCTTGTTACACTATGTGATGATGACATGTAAATCTCTGCAAGTATTAATGTCTCGCTCTTGTTTTAAAAGGTGGCGAGACAGCTTTGTGTGAAGATTGATCCAGATAATGTGGTTCTACCGACGCCATTGACAACATTCGGAGAGTATGAAGTGCCTCTTAAATTCCCAAAGACCATACCTTTACCACAAGGAACTGTTCAATGGATTCTCAAAGTCAAAGTCCGTGGCCATTAAATCTTCTTCTACTTCAGTCTGTTTCTTGTTAGCTTTGGAATTGCAGAAACATTTTGTAGTTTAACGACACAAATCAGTTTCATTTGTCTCTTATGCAGTTGTATAAACCGGGTCTAAACCGGTTTTCATATCAAAACGAATTTTGTATTGACACTGGATTGATCCTATTCTTACCAAAATCGATTTAATAAGTTTTTAAGGGTTTAGTTAGAAAACCATATGGGAGTGAATGTGTGTTTTTAGTACAATATATAAACTTTGGTGCTAATTTGTAAAATTCTATTATTATTGGGTCATCTTCGTCATATTGTTATATATCACCGGCGTGGCGTTATCTCTCAAGTCGGCGACTCGGCGAGCTTCACACTCCCTCCCATCAATGGTGTCTTCTATTTCTCCCCTCCCTTCGGCCAACTGGTAAAAGATTCCCTCTTTTCATAAAAAGCTTTACATTTTAGTTTCCCAGTTACGTTACTACGATTAGGTAAGCTTAAGTTTGATCCTTGGTTTAACTCAGTATCTCTGGATTTCGGGTTTCAGGGGGAATCTGTTAAGTTCTCAGTCAGGTGTTTCTCCGACGTGTCCGTGTGTTCGTTTCCATTATCGAAGACCAAAGCCTAAGCTCTACTTGATTCCCTCCCGCCATTTTTTTTCTACTCCAATTGATTCTGTTACCTCCTCAGTAACCGTTTCGAAGAAGCTGACGGTTCGTGCTACTTCCGGCGTTTCTGAAGTGCAAAGGTGAGAAATTGAATAATTTGCTGCTTCTTTTTTATAACTCGGAAAGAGAAGTATGTAGATGAGTCTGTGTTTGTGTACTCAGGTCTCCTCCAAGCAACAATGTTAATGGGATGAAAGAATTTGAGATGGACTTGCAAGAGTTGTTCAATGAAGTCAAAGCTATGGTCAAGATTGGGAAGGAAAGAGACGCAATGGACCTTCTTCGAGCTAATTATGTTGCTGTGAAAGAAGAGATGGATTCGGGTTTGAAAGGTATTGAACAAGCTGCTCTTCTTGACATCATTGCTTTGGGGTATATGGCTGTTGGAAACTTGAAACCCGTGCCTGCGCTACTTGATATGGTGAGTTTCACTCGGAAATCAATCTTTAACCGGATTGTGTTTGTTGTCTTGACCATCATGTCGCAAATGCAGATAAACAAGATTGTCGATAAGTTGAAGGACTCTGAACCTCTTTTGGATTCAGTACTTATGCATGTTGGCAGTATGTATTCGGCACTAGGGATGTTTGAAAACGCTCTACTTGCATATCAAAGGGCTGTTAGTATATTAGAGAATAAATATGGTAATAATCTTCTAAACCCTGTGTTTGGATATGAGCGGTTCTTCTTGTCTTCATTTGTCCTTAACCAACATTACTTCTGTGCTAGGTGAATGCAATACTCTACTTGTCACACCATTACTCGGGTTGGCTAAGAGTTTCGGTTCTTATGGAAAAGCCACTAAAGCGATTGGCGTTTATGAGCGTACAGTGACTATCTTGGAACGGAATAGAGGTTCTGAAAGTGAAGATATAGTGGTGCCCTTATTCTCACTTGGTAAACTTCTGCTGAAAGAAGGTAAAGCTGATGAGGCCGAAATTCCTTTTACAAGGTACAAAGCCTTTGGTCAATTTTTTTGCATTTCTTATTCACAGACTATGTGCTCCATATGGTTAACCGGCTTTCCATCTTCGTTTTTCTTTTAGGATCTTAAATATATACAAGAAAAAATATGGAGAGAAGGATGGAAGAGTTGGCACGGCCATGTGTTCTCTTGCAAATGCAAAGTGCTTAAAAGGTGGGTTATATATAAATTCCGCGTTATCTCTTAATGTGGTAATCAAAAGTTGCTGAAGAAGGTGGTCTTGTACCTCGGTTTCTTGACAGGCGAGGCAGATGAAGCGGTAGATCTCTACAAGAACGCTCTACGAATCATCAAAGATTCAAATTACATGGCCATAGATAATGCTATCTTAGAAAACATGAGAATAGATCTTGCGGAGTTGCTTCATTTTGTTGGAAGGTAAAGTATTCTTCCTCTAATCTTCTTCTTGTGATTCAGGAACTGAGTCAAACAATTAATATTCACTTTTATTTGGCTCTGCACACAGGGGAAACGAAGGACGAGAGCTACTAGAAGAATGTTTATTAATAAACGAGAGATACAATGGCAAGAACCATCCGAGCATGGCTACACATCTTATAAATCTTGCAGCATCTTATTCGCGCTCCAAGAATTATGTGGAGGCCGAGCGATTGCTGAGAACTTGTTTGGACATCATGGAGAAGTCGGTTGGTTCAGAGGATCAGTCCATAACCTTCCCAATGCTAAATCTTGCAGTCACTCTTTCTCAATTGAACCGGGATGAGGAAGCTGAACAAATGGCCTTAAAGGTTCTACACATCCGTGAGAACGCATTTGGCGAAGAATCTCTCCCTGTTGGTACATAGATCTTTCCTCTCTCTTCGTAGCATCATCTGTCAATTATTTATGAAATTTCGTTTTGGGTCTTTGTCATCTATGGATATAAATCGAGTGACGGTAAATTGTAATATACCAAAACTATGTAGGCGAGGTGCTGGACTGTTTGGTGTCTATCCAGGCAAGATTAGGAAGAGACGATAGAGAAGTGCTCGGTTTGCTGAGAAGGGTGTTAATGATCCAAGAGAAAGAGTTTGGTTCTTCAGCTGAAGAACTCATTATTACTCTTCAGAAGATGGTGCACTTTTTGGATAAATTGGAGTTGAAAGATGAGAAATTCAAGTTTAGGAGAAGGCTAGCTTTGCTTAGAGAGAGATACAAGCAAAGTCTTAACTTGTAGCACATGTTCTTCATTTAACTGTTGTACGTATGAATGAAATGGGCTTTTAAGTAATACCTAACCATTTTGTAATGGAAAGTAAAGTAGTTGTACAAAACTTAAAAGTTGTCTGATTAATTTATACCAAAAGCCAGCTGGTTTTAGCAAAGTCCCAGGCGTGAGGAGGCTAAATTAATGAAATAACCAATCACGCATATACTTTTTTTTGTCTTCTCTCTCTGCTTACACAACTGAATCTTAATCGAACAAGAAAAATGAGGAAGAAGGAGGGTTTAGGGTGGATTGAGTGGATCAAAGGATGGTGTTGCGTTCTCCACGAGTTTTTCTTCCAAAGATTCATGTCTTCTCATTTACAGAATCCACTTCCTCTTCCTCCACTCAATCACCTCACTTGTATTGTCACTGGCTCCACCAGTGGCATTGGCCGCGAAACCACTAGGTATTTCTTTTTCTCGTTTTTTTCTTTTCTTTTTTTGAATAGGAGACAAGAGTAGGTGAAGCATTATTTGTAGCTCTTTTTGGTTGTATGTGTTAGTGAAGGAATTTGACAAAACCTTTTACTTGTTGTTTGGACATGCAGGCAACTTGCAGAAGCTGGTGCTCATGTTGTTATGGCGGTCAGGAACACTAAAGCAGCTCATGAACTGATTCAAGAATGGCAGAACAATTGGTCTGGCAAGGGCCTCCCACTTAATATTGAGGTATTATCACTATGACATCTATATTTAGCATCTCTTGTTTAAACAAAATCTACTCAAGAATGTGTGATTATGTATAGTGAATGTTATATGTTTCTCTTACTGAAGGCCATGGAACTTGATCTTCTCTCACTGGATTCTGTCGTCAAATTTAGCAATGCCTGGAACGCTCGGTTATCCCCTTTGCATGTTTTGATTAACAATGCTGGCATCTTTGCCATGGGACGTTGGTTTATATTGAATTTTAGCTCTAAAGCTTTGATCTTTCTCTCCTTTATTGCTGAGATTACCATTCTGCATTTCTGTTATCTGTTGTTATGTTATTGAGGCCTCAAAGCCAAGCATTTGCACCACTCACCATCATTCAAATGCCAACTTGATGGACCCAGTTGGTGAATTTTGCATGTACATTTCGTAATTCTTCTAGTAGTTTCCTTGTTCATGTCCATCATCGTGTTCTTTCACTGCCTGACATGTTTGTTCTCTAATCAGTGAACTTCAGATGGCTACATCTTTGAGAAAACCCAGTGTTAAGTTGCTTCCCACTTTGATTTTGTGCAGAAGAACAGAAGTTCTCAAAGGATGGATATGAACACCACTTGCAAGTGAATCATTTAGCTCCAGCGTTGCTTTCACTACTTCTTTTTCCCTCACTTATCCGAGGCTCTCCAAGCCGAATAATCAATGTTAACTCTGCTGTAAGAATATCTCTGCAACTTTCAGCTGCAAACTTTTTTCCTCTAGTTTTGTATTCTCTGTTATCAATAATGCTGTTGAAAGATTGGTAAAAAGTTTATAGTAGGTCGTTGTATGATGTTTTTGGTAGATGCACCATGTCGGTTTTGTTGATCCGGATGACATGAATGTAGTATCTGGTAGACGAAATTTTACAAGCCTTGTGGGATATTCAAGCAGCAAGCTTGCGCAGGTAAACCAGCGTTAAATACTTTTTTTTCTTGTCTTGAACTCAGAAACTAGCGGATTCACTTTCAACTTCGCTTCAAATCCATCTGGACAGGTAATGTTCAACAATGTTCTTTTCAGAAGGCTGCCTCTGGAAACTCGCATAAGCGTTGTTTGTTTATCCCCGGGTGCTGTCCTAACAAATGTTGTAAGTATTATTAGACTAATGTCACTCCATTGCTCTTTCCTCAGAACTTATATTGCAATATTGAACCTTTTGACATCCAAATTATGCAGGCGAGGGATCTGCCTAGATATGTTCAAGTTCAATACGCATTGATACCTTATTTCATATTTTCGCCACAAGAAGGTTGTAGAAGCTCACTATTTTCAGCAACAGACGCTCAGATCCCAGAGCATTGTGAAAAGCTGAAAACCGATGAGAAGCCAGTTTGTACATACATATCTTATGATTGCAAGCACACAAAGCCTTCAGAAGAAGCACACAACATAGAAACAGCACAGAGAGTTTGGGAAAAGACGATAGAGCTGATCGGGCTTCCTCTAGACGTATTGGAGAGACTTATAGAAGGAGAAGAGGTCCAATGCCGTTATGGGACTCATCAAAAATAAGTCTATCTCAAGGTGATAGCTTCTTGACAAATCCTGCTCTTCGTTTCAACATTTTATACCGGTTTGAAATATTTAAATCGTGACCTCAAAGGTGCATTACACTACACATTCGAACAAATGAATTGAGTTTCTAGTAATAGCTTTGATTTGTAGCTATTTTTAAAAATATTTTGTACGAGCTATGGTCTGTATTTTGATGTTATATTACGTTTGCTTTCTAAAATACCTCAAGTTATGCCAAAATAAAATGGATAGTTAAGCCAATGTCATAAAAGTTAAATTAGGTCCATACTTGCAAAGACAATCTATCTTACTGAGTACACATATGGTTACATAACAAACAGAGCTACTTTTTTCTTTCAGCCTCAACAACAAAGTTACTCTTTTTGTTCTAAGTACACATTCTTGGGCGATTTGCAAAAATACCAATTTTCAAATATACCACTCATTCAAGATCTTTTAGTATCTATTTTAAAAATATATTCATTTGAAATAAAATTATAGTTTTAAATATTTTAAAATGTTTTATAATATTTTATAGGGTTTTAGGGTCATAAACCCTAAAAATGGTTTTGACTCTAAAACCCCTAAAATCCTAAATCATAAACCCAAATAATTATTAAATATTAAACCTTAATCCTATAAAATTTCGACCCTGAAACCCTAAACGAACTGTAAACCAAAAAGTGGGTACATGTGAAAGAAAAGGAATGGTAGATTTGAAAAGTGTTACTTAAAAAGTGGTATTTCTAACAATTTCTCCACACTCATTCTTTTCTTTTCTTTTTTTGTTAAAACTGAATCCGGTTATTCAAATTGGGAAAAAACTATAAACATATTTATATTCGNCCGGTTATTCAAATTGGGAAAAAACTATAAACATATTTATATTCGATAAATTTCGCATGTCAGTCATGCTAAAGAGTCAAGTAACATTAGATATAGGATATGGAGAAATTTGGAAATCTTAATCATAACTTAAAAAATCGACCAATCTTCAGATTTTTAGATAATTTTTACGAACTTCAAACAATTAATGAAAAACAATAACGTCGTATGTCTCGCTCGAGTATTATTATCATCGCCTATATGAGAGCAACAACATAGAGATGACTTTCTTTGGAACAAAAATGCTATAAATAAATAAATACATTACTAATGTGATATAGGAAACGAAAAAATAAAATAAATAAGGAACTAATTAGTAAGCTATGGTAAATAATTTCAAATCAGAACTATTTTCTATGCCATGGTAACCAATATCTTTATGTAATTGAAATCGATGGAACAATGGCTCGTAATAATAATATATAGAGGTGGGTATTTGAATACCCGTTCGAGTTTATGCTGGGTATTTCAGGTTTAGAAATATACTAAAAATTATCAAATACACATAGAGAACAAAAGAAAAGTCGTAAGACCATGTCTACTAGTGACATTCTCATAGTATTTTTATTTATTTTTATTATTAATTGTTAAGACACTAAGAAGAGAGGTTAGAAAGTGTCTTCAAATGAATATTTAAACATTGATGTGTTGTTGATTTGTTATTGGTATTGACTAAAATACATATTTAATAAATTAAGTAAGACACTCTTTCATTGAAATCAGGACTGTGGATACTCTGATAATAATAATTAGTATTTAATGACAATCACAAACCATCGAGTCCAAGTCTTCACAACCGTTTAATTAATTAATCAATCCGAAGAGTGTATCATATATTATTCCTAGATTTTGACCTAATAATAAATACTTAAGTCCTTTTGTCTTTCCTTAGTTACGTAAATTTCTCTCCTCAACATCAAACGGTTAACATGATTCAGTGAATAGGAAAATGCTTAAATCTCCATCTTCTCTGGTCTCGGCTCAGACGTATCCAGGAGGAGCCGAGATCCATCATGGAGGTCGCAGCTCAGGATGATTGAAAAAGGGAGCTGAGGTCGGATATAGAGACCTTGGCCCAAGAGAATTAAAAAATGAACCAAGGTCGGTCAGAGAGACCTCAACCTAGGAGAATTAATGATACGATGTGATTTTGACATCTTTTCCACACATCGATTGATATCTTTTGAGGGGATTTTGCCCTCGTTTTATGATTTTAAGAGTGTTTTGAGGTAAATGTACGTGTTGGGGGAGGGGGGTTTGTGGCTTTTGGAAGAACAATGACGTTCATCAACGAGTAATGGAGCAAGAACCGAAGAAATGATGATTCATGCCGTGGAGTGACGACTGACAGCCCACCAAGGTGTCGACCGACACACAAAACGAAGTTTATAAGAAGATCACATGACCTAGTCAACCGATGGCACACCATGGTGTCGGTCAACACCCCTTAGAGACAGTTATGAAAACTTTCTAAAGGACGATTGATCTGCAATGAAAGTTGATTGATGCTCGATATTCATATTCTAAAAGACACATTTTTACCCTAGCTCGTGGTTTCCACCTATAAATACTCTTCTAGCTCTCTCTTTGTAATCATTCAAGTTTTAATAAAGTTTCTCTCAAACGTTTGGTCCGTATCATGTCTTTCTTTCTCTCCATGAGTTAATATTTCCTTTGTTGGGGTCTGTGTAGGAGTAGGATTGTACATATCTCGTGGTAGAATGGTGTCGGGTTCTCTTTGTTTTCAATGACATTGTTTAGAGTGATCTTATCTCTATGTCATTCTTGAGAAGGGAGGATCTTTAGGTATTAAGGTGTATGTTTCCCCAAGTGAAATGGTCTTAGGGTCCTAGGCACTGACAATGCGATGGTTATTACACGCCGGAATTCCAATAATAGACGCTACTAACTTTCATGGCGGACTACAACTAGTATTAAGAATTGATCTCTTTATTTGTGAGTCTAGTCTAGATCTATATGCTCTTATTCTATTGGTGCCATCACTCGAAGGTATCACGTAGGGTAAGAAGAGTCTTCACATGCGCGAAAGCAATAGTCTTGTGAAGCAACATGTGTTCTAGCTCAAGAACGAGAAAACTCAGAGCGTAGTAGCGATTGACACACTACTTGAGTGTCGACCGACACCCCATACCTAGGACCCTTGTCGATCGACGTCCTGCAAAGTGTCGATCGACACTAGTCCGAGAGTCTACTAATTGATTGTACTTTCCAATATTATATGGGTCTTAATGCTTTCCCTATATTGTTTTCACCGTTTTCCAGCATTATCCTGCAATCGTTATTTTCAATCATCATCATCATCATCTCCATTTGCTTGATCTTTGTTACTTTGGTTATTTATTTCACTTTTGGTTCTCGTTATTAGCTTCGTAGTTAGTATTTCTATTTGTCGTATTTCATTTCTAGTCTAGTTTGTTTATTGGTCCATGTGTTCTACCCCATCTATACTACACCGATTAATTGCGGTTGTTTAGGCGGGTATTATAAATTTATTCGATTACCCGGTGCCAAAAACACCGTTATCAATCAAGAAGGAACCGAGGCCTGTCAGAGAGACCTCGGCCCTGGCGAATCGAGAAGAAGCTGAGATCTCGGCTCAGTTGTTCTCCACAAGGAAGTCGAAGTCGAAGTCTTGTCAAGAGGATCTCAGTCTAAGACATAGCATGAAGGAGCCAAGGTCCTATCAAGGAGATCTCAGGCCGAAAGGGTCAGGCGGAAACCAAGTTTCAGAAGTATGATCTCGGCTCGTGAGGCATGAATCGAAGCCGAGGTCGACCCTCATGGTCTCAGGCCCGTGTGAAGTAACACATGTTATGAGGTACCTTCTTCTAGCTCGGCATAGAGTGATCCAACACTTTCATTCTCAACCAACTTGAACATTCGAGTGGACCTGGCCCACAAGTTCCTAATCACTTATGGGCCAAGAAGCTTTCATCACACCCGTTGATCACGTCCAGCTAGACGGAAACAGCCCACAGAGGTATGCTCAATTGACTTTGGTTAGATAGGACCAAATCTTAGCAGATAAATTCGGATAATGGAAATGATATCTTCATATATTCATTTACATTACTTTTGAGGGCTTCAGGTCCGTGATAGCTATTATAAATAGTATCTTAGTCCTTCATTAATAGAACATATATACAAATTTTGGCTATAGAACTCAGTACTCTCTGTGATCTTTGTATTCAAACACATATCAATAAAAACAACACGCATTCAATTCAGTTTTTAATTAGTTCGCTCATTAAAAATCCTTCGAATTTTAAAAAAAGTTATAAGATTTTGGTTGTGGTGTTTTTATCATCCACAGTCATGAACTTTGGAGAGAAGAAGAAGATTTGTAGAAACTTACTTTTCTCTGTGATATATCCTCAAATTCTAAATTATTGTGAACAATAACTGTTATAAATAGTACCTTAGTCCTTCATTAATGGAACATACAAATTTTGGCTATAGAACTCAGTACTCTCTGTGATCTCTGTATTCAAACGCATATCAATAAAAACAACACGCATTCAATTCAGTTTTTAATTAGCTCGCTCATTAAAAATCCTTCGAATCCTAAAAAAAGTTATAAGATTTTGGTTGAGGTGTTTTTAGCATCTACAGTCATGAACTTTGGAGAGAAGAAGAGGATTTGTAGAAACTTACTCTGTAATATATCCTCAAATTCTAAATTATTGTGAACAGTTAAAATCGGTTGGTAAATCTGTTTGCACATACATATCCCCATAACTGCAAAGCCACAAGTTCATCACAAGAAGCTCAAAATGTAGAAACATCTAACCAAGTTTGGGAAAAGACTTTACAGTTGATGATTGGTGCTTACCAAAGGAGAACAAGTCCAATGCCATAATGAAACTTATTTAAACTCATATATTTTGCAATCATTTCACTTGACTTTTCGTTAAATGCATATACTCTTTTATGATCCAGTCATAATCAATTATGGAATATAAAAATATTGTGTATCATTGTCTTTGCTCTTATGCTCTCGTCTAGTAGTTTTTTAGGGGTTTGGTCATGGTCATACACTCTTACTTGTTCAAAAAGAGTTGACATTTCTACTCCTTATACTTATCCGAATTCTATAATTAAATTATCTTCTTTAACCTCCAAACTTTTCGATTTTAGATTTTCTCAGTGACCGGACCATTAACCTAAATGCTAAATATAATACATACAAGAAGATTACATTTCGAATGTGATGGTGAGAATCTCAATTAACTTACATATACTACAATCACTTCACAAATTGATAAATATCTTTAGTTTTGTTCTTTGGACATATTTTGAGTTGTGACAAAAAAAAAAAAAAAAGATTGAGTTAATCTTATATATATTTATGTTGAGTTTAATTTTCAAAATGACTACAATTTACAAAAAAAAAAAATAGGAAAGTGATAATGACATTGATTCAGTTTTAAATGTAATCTGTAACGTCATAGTAAAATTATATCGTATATCCAAAATCCTTATTTATATTTTTTCTAACAAAATTAGACATTGACGTAAAATCAACAATTCCAAGAAAAAATATTTTTAAATATATATATATATTTTGGTTGAAAAAAAAAAAAAAATATATATATATATATATGACTAAGGGGTGATCTGAGCTTTTACGATTAATCCTTTAAAGGTGAGTGTAGACGTTGAATAGCTCATTCACGGGATTTTCTAATGCGTACGAAGCGTGCCAATTTACCATCATTTCTACTTATTAAATGGGATTTGTTGAATAATTTCACGGTTGTGGGGAGTCTATCTCTACTCTACACCCACAAGACGACTTCTTGTTAAGCATAGGAACCATAGCCCAAGCCTACTTGATTAAAGACAATCATTTGTTCGGTATTAAAAGTAATTTACGACGCAGACGAATACGCTCAGCTACTTATGTATCGCCAAATTTCTATCATTACACCTGAATATTATTGTTATTGTTCTTGGTAAATACTAACATTACGTGCTCTGGTAAGAGTCGTTGAAAGTGATATATATAATCGTAATTCTTTTTTGTTTTAGTCATCATATAATCGGTTATATAGTCACATACATTCTATCCATATTTTATTGTAAAAATACTGCAAATGATTACGTATTCACTATTAGATCCATTACAAATACAAGATTTTGGTCACGACGTCCTCCTTTGAGTTTCATTCACACCCAAAAATGAATTTCACCAAAATATTATCTTTCTCCCTCTTATTTTTCTCCCTCCTAATTCCGTTAACGACTACCGCCACCGTTATTAAATGCACTAACGCCGTTTGTCGACGTGGCGACCCGATTATCCGTTTCCCTTTCCGTTTAAAATCCCAACAACCCGAAACTTGCCGTTACGACTCAGCCTTCGACTTAACGTGTGATCATCATAACGCCGTCAACCGAACCACCATAACGTTACCGTTCTCCGGTAACTTCACCGTCGAAGAAATCGATTACACAGCACAAGAAATTTGGGTCAACGACCCGAATAACTGTCTTCCTCAACGGATCTTAACGTTAAACCTCTCTGCGACGCCGTTTAGTGGCGTTTACTCACGCCGTTTCACTTTCTTTAGTTGCCCGACTTCAGAGTATCTTCGGTTTAGGCCTTTGAATCCCATCACGTGTTTGAGCGATCAAAACAGCACGGTGTTTGCCACTGCCTCTCCCAGAATGATGAACTACTTGTCGTCTCAGTTTTGCCGCTTGATGAAAACCGTGGGGGTTCCGGTTCGTTGGCCGTTTTATGAGCAAGTCGTGTCGTCTTCGGATTTGAGTGATAACCTCTGGCTCACTTGGAGGGTTCCAAGATGTAGCAGATGTGAGATTAGAGGTGAAATCTGTGGGATTAAGAGTAATTCTTCTCGTCAAATCATTTGCTCTGATGCTCATAAACCAGGTAACTAATTTTTTTTTTTCCTTTTCAATTATTACAATAATTTTGAGTAATTACTATAACTTTTTTTTTTCTTTAATTATTAGAAGATGACGAAAATTATGAATTGAATGAGTCATTTGTGTTGATGTATATATACGAACAAATATGATTTGGTAGAATTATAACCGATTATTTTTGTCTGTTCTACTTGTCAAAATCCGGAAATCACATTTAGACAATTCAACACGATATACTGACTAATATATGTGCGTCTACATTTTCTACATTACTACTACATACCAATCTATTTGAAAAAATTAGATAAAATTACAACAAATATGAGAAAATCAGAAAAGTAAATGCCAAAAAAAACAAAAAACAATTACTCCCCAAGACGACCAGTTAGTGAACATGAATGAAAGATTTTTTTTTTTCTCTAACTGATAATCCTTTTTATATAGGAGTTTGTTTTTGTTTTATAACCAAAAAAATATTATAAAATTCAGAAGCTAACCAATACGATAGTATATGAATTAATTCATATAAAATTCAAAAAGTCAAAAATTCAAAAATATTCCACTACGATAGTGTATGGATCAATTCATATTATTTTCTAGTAAACAATAATCATTCAACTACAATTTAAATATTTCTCAAGGCCTTCAAACATTTTTTTTTTTATACTTACTGTTTGGAGTTGTCATAGTAGTTTTTTCTATTCTTAATGATTTATATTTGGTGTTAAAAAAGTGATTAATATTTATATAATTATGAGAATTTTATGACCAAAATAAGAAAAATTATGAGAAGTTGATCATATGTACAACAAAAATATGAACAAGTATATGAAAAAAGAGAATAAAATAAAATAAAAGGAGGTATTAATTGAGTAGAATTAGAAATTAGGCGAGTGGGCACAAGATCATTGCCGTAATAATGAAAGCTCAAATGCCATTGACTTCTATCGACTTCCATCATTGTACTGACACAGAGTCAATGCATTTCTATGACTTTTGAATACATATAGGAGTATTTTTTTTAACTTGCACTAATCAACTAATCTCTTATTATTATTTCAGCTATCCCGAGGGGAGCCCGTTACGCTATAGCCATCGGAGCCGGAATCCCAGGAGCTTTAATCGTCTTCGGTCTTTTCTGTTTTGTTTACACCAAAATCAATGCATGCATCAAACGACGTCGTCTCGTTCCAACCCCTGAGATCAACAACAACACTCAAGCTCATCACTCTAATACCATCGTGATGGGTTTAGATGGCTCGACTATAGACTCGTACCCGAAAATAGTATTGGGAGAGAGCAAAAGATTGCCCAAAACAGATGATGATGCCACGTGTCCCATATGTCTCTCGGAGTACGAGGCAAAGGACACGCTTAGGACTATACCACCGTGTCAGCATTGTTTCCATGCCGATTGTATCGATGAGTGGCTCAAATTAAACGGGACATGTCCGCTGTGTCGGAACTCTCCAGAACAGATTAAGCTATCGGCAAACTTGAATTCTTTAGCCTCTTGAGTCTTGATTAGTCCATTGTTAATTGGTATTTTTCTCCATTGCAAGATTTGTAGTTAGCTATATTATAGATGGGGTTACCTGCCTAATTAACCCTATACTAATAGATGAGATGCTGTAGTTTTTTCTTCCTATGTCCAAAATGTCATAGTTTTTTTAGTTTATGTTGCACAATAATAAAAAATAATATTTTTCTTTTTCTTTTTTAAAAATCTACTTCATATTTTATATGATAAAATAAGGTAGAACCTCTATAATTAAATTAATAATTTATACTAGAGGTTTAAAAGAACCCATATGATCAATAAAAGCTCATGTTATAATGTGAAAGAGCATATTATTATTCTTATATCTTAGGCCTTTAGTGAAACTGCCAGCTTATTCAAAATTCAAGCAACTAAAATTTATCTTTGTAGTGGTCTAAGAAGTCATATACTCCTTTGCATGAACAATAAGTTTCCAATGTAAGATGAATTTATCCAATCAACAAACAGAGAAAACAGAACTTCATTTTTCTCTAATTATTTAGCAAGCTTTAGTTGCCTATAACCAATATATGGTCAACTCTTTTCTAATATTATATTATTGAGACACTAGTTGCGTTTATTCATATGAGATTCTCTTTTTTCTAAATTTACTAATTTTAACATTGTCTTGTTCCATTGTGAATCATCAAATATTGATTTACAAATTAATAGATAGTAAATTATAGATAATGAATAAATATTAATTTATTGATTATTTGATGTCTCTATAAATGAATAATTTTCAAAGTTCAAAAAACATTAATTTATAGTGACCTATTTCTCTCTCTTCTTCCCTCTGTTCTCACATCCGCCGCTAACCACTGCTCACGTCTTCGACCGGTGTCGGTGGCTCTTTAGCACCGATACCGGTCCCGTTTGTTTTTCCCCTTTGTTAGTTGTCTGTAGCTTTTGTCCTTTGTGGTTCTTTTCAAGTTTGTGAGAGATCTGTGGAGATTTGGAGATGAGGTAAGGTTCTAGATGGTGGTGAGTTCTTAGGAAGAGGAAGACGCCGGCTTTGCTGTGGTCTATGCCTCCGCTCATGGTCTTTGTTTTGAAGATCGAGCCTCTTGCTTTTCAGTTCCTTTCCCTTGATGCGTCGTGTTTAGCTTTTGTCTCTTCGGTTCCGGTCTCTTCCCTCTAGGCTAGTTGCTGTGCGGAGATTCATTGGCTTCGATGTGTCCTCCTCCTCTTGCGGTCTCTCGGTTGTCGAGTTGTTGTTGTTTTCGTTGTGTCCTCCTTGCTGGCCAGAAATTGTTTCAAGCCTTGCTCTCGAATCTGGTTCTTGTCCTGTTGTTCCTCTTCTCTGGTGGTGTCTCAGAGTCTTCCCGGCTCGATTTCTCATCGATATTGTATAGTATCGTAGTGACCGGGTTTGCCTCGGATTCGTTCCTTGTTTCTACTTAACAGATCGATCGAGGTCTGATCTTCTCATAGGGCTCTATTTAGGCGTTTCCAAGTCGGTGCTTTTTAGCTTTCGACATCGCCGCTTCAGGTATTTGCTCAGGAAATAAATGTGTCCTGTGTTTTGTCTGGTTTAGAAGCCGTTGTTCGTTGTTGGTGAGGTAGCAATCATTCGCTATAGGAGAATCCATGTGTTTTGGGTGACATTCGAGTTGAAGGGTGGTTCAAGAGGTTTTGTTGGCTGATTTGGTGCAGGCTTCTTGCGTGGTGTTCTGGTTTGGTTTAAGCTCTGTTCTAGTTTAATTTCAGGTTGTTTCAGTCCAAGTATTTGTCCTTTGTGTTAGTGCAAGTGTTTCTGCAAGTGCTCCTCCTAGTGTTTTACTTTGTCTGGTTGTTTGGTTGTGTCTCTATGATTGTCTTTGGCTTTCATTAGGGTTGTCTTTCGGTTTAAGTTTGTGTAACATCAAGGTCTCCCTCTTTTGGGCAAAGTCTCCCTCGTTTGGGCTCTCTGTATCACTCCTCTGTTCCTCTTGTGTATGAATNTAAAAAAAAGTTAAAAAAAAAAAAAAAAAAAAAAAAAAACATTAATTTATAGAGGATTTACTGTAGAAACGTATATGACTATATAATTGACTATTTTTAAAATAATTGTGAATATAACTGAAGACGCAAGAGACTAATTCAGATAATTAGTACAATACGAATTGTTATCACACGAAACCAAATTGCCACTACAGTAGTCAATAATGTTAGACATGTCACTATAGTTGTCCTGCTTCTTCTTATTTACTTGTCCAAAAAAAGAAAGTCACTATGTTTGTCAAAATCATAGTGTTTTAATGCAAAACTATTTACAATCCTGGTTATTTAGACTTTTTAGCCTTTTTTTTTTTTTTTTGGCATCTGATATTATAATCACAGGAATAAGGTTCAAGAATTACAATTCCAAAAGGAAACATCCAAACGGGTTAAAGACACAAAAGCAGGGAGGAATAACAAAAAAATATAACCTCAATCTGTCTAACCCAAGCAAAAATCAAAAGCAGGGAAAGCTACTCTCTTCAGCAAAAAGATCTTGTAACCAAGCAAGGTGACCCCTAGAAACATAGGACTGGGTCCTTCCTTGACTTGTTACACTATGTGCTATTAAGAAAGCACCCTATTAGATCTTGAGGTTTCCACCTCTAGCCTCCATTCATACAACCAAGCTAGGCCACTCAGAATTTCCCCAGCTTGATACATGAAGGAAGGCCAAGCTTGAGGTCGAAGGACAACCCCAAAAAATTCTTTTAGCTCAGCTCCAAAAATAACTCTCTCCATGTGATGAGTCCTCATACTTTCAAAAGTCCAAAGTAAGATCTTCATTTTTGCCTCATCACTACATCGCACCCTCCCAAAATCCTTTCGGCTATGCATGATCACAATGCCATCACTGTTTCTAATCACCCACGCCCCTCCAGCAACCTTCCCCAAAGCTGTCCAAGAGATACCTATATTACACTTAACCCAAGGTTTTGGTCGGCCATCAATCTCTCGCCTCCTTGGTATTCCTTCTCCACCTCCTGGGCTAGAAACCACTGCATAGCGTCATCTCTGATCTTCCCCACAGTATCCAGAAGGAAGAAAGACTTGCCTTCAATAAAAAATACTTGACTTTTTAGCCTCTTCAGTCCTAGTTTATTACAATCATCATAATCGGTTACGTTTCTGAAAATATCATGACTATTTTTGTTTATATATATAAGTATGTTTGTGTCTTATAGATGGAGTTTTATATGTAAATGATTAGTCACATATAAACAAAATATAGTTTATTAGATAAAGTTGGATGCGTTCGGCGTGAATTATAACTCATGAAATTGTGTTATGTGTAAATTTTTAATAAGATTTTGACATGTGTAATTTGCTATTTTTAGCTTTGTTAAAAAAAATTCTGCATAAGCAAAAACAATCTTGATTGAGTTTCAGAGTTTAAAAATTATGCTTTTTAAAATGAAAAAAAAAAAAATTTCATTCGTGATTACAATGAAAAAAAATAATTTGTTATTTCATTATGAGCAATGTTTTTAGGAAAAAATAGTATATGCAAGATCCAGAGCTTCAATGTAATTAGTATATAATAAAATCCATAGACACAAAAATTTCAGTTGTGAACTTTCATCACCTTTTTCATTAAGCTATTGAATCAAATTCATTCAAAACAATCATAGATAAAATCGTATTTTAAAATTCTCAATACACTATAGAGATAAGTTAGTATGAGAAGATAAAATTATTGTGATATTAAATATAACGAATAATACGGTATTAACATATGTTTTGAATATTTTGTGAATCGTAATTTAGAATCTAATTACATATGTCATTATTATATGGGTTGTAAAATTTTAAAACTTAAATTTATTTACATCAATATATATTTCATAAATAAAATTATGATATGTTATTTTATATCAAATGAATAATATATGATATTCATATATACGTTTTAAATATTTTTACTAGTCATGATTTGGAATCTAACAACACCCGTCAAAATTATACTGATTGTCAATTTCAAAATCTAATACATTTACATATATACATATTTGTATATTTATCCATTTGCATATTAATGCAGATCCTAACCTAATAACTACATAAAAAATAGTGAACTATTGTATATAAGTCATTTTTATTTTATTATAGTCAATCATGCTATATGTAATCAACTTTATATGTACTATATATATATATGGTGATATTTATATAGTTCACTATAATTACTTTATAATTTAAAATCTACATAGTTCAATACAATAGAATATGAGTATATTTCAATGCGAAAATTTCATAAAACTTGTAAAAACTTACAACTAAACACTAGTTTGAAGAGTCATATAAATTAGTTTGTATTGAAAAAAATATATGGGACTTGGAGTTTGCCCTAACCGAAACCCTCCAGACACGGCTTCCGAGGCAGGTAAGTCGCCGTTGCCGTCCACTCCGCTTCGTCATACACCACCACCGCCAAACCAATCTGCTACTACTGTCGACCTCGCCTGCTACCACTGCCTAGCTATCACGATGACTATGTACCTTCCACGTCTCTCTGTTTCATCTTCGATAGGAGTTGGACCTCGTTTGGCCCACCACGACCTCTGGGCCCCCACCCACACCTCTCTGGCCGCCTGTCACTGGGTGTGGAACCATGGTTCCCCCTTAAACCACCAATCCCACCAGATTCGCCTCCGGCTTCTCAAGCCACGAACACACCTCGAACCAACGCATCTCAACATCTTCCTTCGATTCATCATGCCTCTTTACCAGTGCTTCTTCCTACTTCATCATCAACCATCGAACCTAACCCGGGCCTCATTACACCGCCGACAAGTCGTCCTCCCTGATGAGCAACATCAGTACAAACCTAGCCAGATTTTCCCTTCACGCGCATGGACCTCAAGCCTCAAAATAGGCTTCAACTTCCTAACGGGCATGCTCCTTGTACAACTAATTGAGCCCATCAAAACTATCAAGCTAACAAAGCTCAACAAATCTACTAAGCTCAAAAAACCAGTCAAGTCCATGAAGCCAAGGTCCAAAAAATCATAACATACTTCTCAATCGGCTAATGCAATCGTTTTCCTAAGCTTCGACGCTACGAAATCTGAAACTCCAATCAAAGCTCGACCTAAGTTCTTGGTCACCGAGAAAAGTGAAAATCTTCTCAAGGCCTTCCCGATATTTTCTCCCTATCATAGAAACAGTTAGAAAATACCGTCTCGTTTATGCGTTTTGTATTATCTCTTAAAAAATCTTATTTCTGAACATAGTTTTGTTTATTCAAATACTTATTTATTTTAAATTATAATTTTTTATATCATAATTTCATTTTTAACAACCATTATTTAGTTAAAAATTTAAAATAATATCAACCTCTTATAAATAAGAGCATTATTCACCTATATTATGTACGTTACCAATCACACATAAATGTACAAGCGTTATCTCCAAACAAACGGTTATCTTCAAAAGACATCTCCAAACAAAAAAATTTTAATAAAATTGGTTTGCCACCAAACAAAAGATTTCAATCGTTAAATCCAAACTAGATTAGGAATTAGTGAATGGGCTAGCTGTAATCTGTACAATATGGGGTCGACAAAAAATTTTGATATATTTTCAAATTTGGAATGATGTGGTATTTGATGGTTTGTTTGATTAGGACGGTGTGGGGTGGAGGAAATTCTCATCCAACCATCCATTTCCCATGTGACCTTTTCTTTTTTTTTCTTTTGCTTTTTCCCATGGGACCTTCTTCCCCTATGTTTTTTCAAACGTCGATCTTACGTGACAGCTGAAAACTCCATACATTTGTTGACGTTCAATTTCTTCACGACGTGTGTCACGTTTTCTTGAATTATTTATATAGTTTTCTCAGATATCGACTTGTCATCTACCCATTTTTATTGGTGAAGCTTTTTAAATTTGCAAAGTAAATAGTGAAATGGATGGTTGGTATCTCGGGTCATTAGGTCAAAAGATAAGTTGGAGTTGACAAGAGAATAAAATAATACTTAATTTACATAATAAAGTGCAAAACATGAAATTGCAATCTATAAATTATAAAATGTATGTATTTAGCGGACACCGATCGATTAAATAACCAGGGAAATACATAAGGTTTTAAAATTTTGTAAACTAAACAATTAGAAGTGAATTTTTTGTTCACTGGATGAGATTACAAATTTAGGTGGAAGGAATAATATCCCCCAAAAATCAATGTAGTCAAATGTGAACTTATATATCTCAAAACAATTTGGTTCATTGTAATTGTAAAAAAAACCACCCTAGTAAAAAAACATTTATATCCCTAATACATATTCAAAGTAACAAAAACATATATTGCATCATTCAGTTTTACTACACCGTAAATCCGATTATTATGTAAAATAAATGAATTTCTTTGTAAAATTTAAAAATTTATTACTACAAAGAACAAGTTCCAAAAGTTTCCCAAACCTCTTGTAAATTGAGTGTACAACAAATGGAAATAAGTGAACTACATGAACATGTAGGAGTAGGAGACTAGGAGTCATTGTTTGCTCCTTATCTAAAATGTATAGTTAGTTTCGCACTGGTCACTAAATTTCAGATATCAAAGTAATCGAAGATTTAAAATCCGAAAATTGCTTTCCATCAAAATATAATACATAATACTAATTTTCAAAAAAAAAAAAAATATAATACATAATACGTAATTTTGATGACGGTTAATGCATGTCGGCGGTAGTGTTGGAGGACATAATCAGTAAATGGACAATGAGATAAAGAGAAAGTTAACCAAAACTTGTGGCTAAATGAACATGAGAAGAAGAATTCAAAAATATTTTATAAATTATCACTTGACAAATTTGATATTTTGTTTTGTCATCTGAATTTCTATTATAAATGATGAATAATATTTGTTAATTTTACAGATTCATGATAGACGGTCTTGTATGCATCATATTAAAAATGTATAATTTTATTTTTAACTTGAACTTCTACCACCTTGAAGATTTTCTATAACCATACATTTTTAATATGTATGAGTTGAGATCTTTAAAAATAAATTACAATAACACCCAATAAATTACAATAAGATACAATAACCATAGATTTTCTATAACCATACATTTTTAATATGCATGAATTGAGATCTTTAAAATACTTGTTATTGAATTTAATACTGAATTCAATAACACCCCTATGTGTATCTCTTGGTTGATGTTAAAAAAAAATATAATAATACATCTTTGGCCAACTAACAGAACTTACATTTATGTTACAACTGGTGACCACTAAAGGAATAATGAGAACAATTAAAATAAGAAAAAAAGAATGTAAATGAATAATTAGATAATAAATTGATTTTTTTGTAAAATTTAGTAATGTGTTAAGCGTGATTGTTGAATTGTTTTATGAGATTTGTTCGAATCTAATCTGTGATTGGTATTTTTCAATATATTATTTTGATATAAAGGGCGAATACTCAAATTATTGAAAAGTTGATTTTAGTCTGTCGTGTGGGGATCTTCTGGAAAAACAAATAGAGAAGAAAAGAGAAGTGAGAAGAGAGAGAGTCCAAATTCAAAAGGAAAAGAACAAATTCCTTCTTCTTCCTTTTTTTTTATAAATCTTTGGCGCTCACCATTGATTTAGCTTCCGATACGTCTCCGCGATCTTCCGTTAATCACCAGGTTCGCATTTTCTTGCTTTTCGTTCCGGTCTGATCCTGGGTTTTCAAAACCCTACCGAGATTAAAACCATTTCTTGAATTTATTTCCCGAATTGTGTATTTTCCAATTCGTAAGATTCGCTGCATCTGTTAATTTCCAAGTGTTGTTAGTATATAGAGGCTGGAGCCGGAGAAGAAAAGGGTTATTCATGGAGGGAGGCGACGGAAAGGGTTCGACTATGGTTGGGAATGGTTTTGACGAGACTTTACCTTCTTGTTGCCTCAAGGCCATGTCTTGCTTACCTGAGGATGATGCTAAGTGCCATTCTACTGTTGTTTCTGGCTGGTTCTCCCAACCTCACCCTCGCTCTTCTCAGGGTACTTTTCTTGTTCACCTATCTCTTTTCTCCCACAACCTATCTCTTAGCTTCTTGAATTTGATGCAGGGAAAAGAAGCAAAGCTGTCTATTTCAACAACCCTATGTGGCCAGGTACGTTATCCTTTTGATTAGTTCTCATTGTGCACAGTCTTGGTGGGTTTATATTGTAAGGCTTGCAAGTTCTGGTTTGACTTATTTAGCTATTCTTTTGATGTTTTGATTGTAGGAGAAGCACACTCTCTGAAAGTTGAGAAAGTTCTGTTCAAAGATAAGTCAGATTATCAGGAAGTCCTAGTCTTTGAGGTTTAAATACCATCTCTTTTTTGAATTGTCCTTCTGTTTTTTGCAACTTCTTTTGGGTTTCTTCTGTAGGGTATTCTCAGTTTTGTTTTTGTTACTGCAGTCAGCCACCTACGGGAAGGTGCTTGTTCTGGATGGTATTGTACAGCTGACTGAAAAAGATGAATTTGCATATCAGGAGATGATTGCCCATCTGCCTCTCTGCTCTTTAT
Source organism: Odontarrhena argentea (assembly GCA_900406245.1). Classification (NCBI taxonomy): domain Eukaryota; kingdom Viridiplantae; phylum Streptophyta; class Magnoliopsida; order Brassicales; family Brassicaceae; genus Odontarrhena; species Odontarrhena argentea. Next base: position 24,078 of record OVAF01000232.1, on the reverse strand, counting down.
CTTCCCCTAAAAATGTAATCTCTCACCTGGATAATCTAGATTCTCTGGTTGCCTACATACAGTTTGTGCCCTGTGTGCGAATCTGTTGGAACACAGTGTGCTTGCGTTGTTGTTGTTGCAGCTCTCTTCTATTATGTTATCTTATATTCTCATTAGATGACTCTTTTCACCAATGTTGATCATTCAAGTAGATTCAAATGTAGATTCAGATTGTCAAGCATACAACAAATTCTTTTGGTTTTTAATCTGGACATTGGCTGTATAAATTATTGCAGGTTCTGGTTGTTGGTGGAGGTGATGGTGGTGTTCTCCGGGAGATTTCACGCCATACCTCTGTTGAGGTTATTGACATTTGTGAGATCGACAAGATGGTTATAGATGTAAGTGAATCGTCTTGTGCGTATATAACTGTGAACATTTTTTAGCTCTGCTCTATCTCATAAAATGGGACTCCTTTGGTCTTGTAGGTGTCTAAGAAGTTCTTCCCTGAATTAGCTATGGGGTTTGAGGATCCTCGTGTTCACCTTCACATTGGTGATGGTAATTAAGCATTCTTCTACTTATCCCCAAATTAATTCTTATCTGAACTTTCCCTTGTATTGAAGTCACTTTCTTCTGGCAGCTGTCGAGTTTCTTCGTAAATCCCCTGAAGGGAAGTATGATGCCATTATTGTTGATTCTTCAGATCCTGTTGGTATGTTTCATCTCCAACAGCTTTCGAACATTCGAGTAGACTTTTACCTTAGATATCTTAAGCAGATCTTGATGTAGACTTCAGATACAAAGCTCTCACGCTGTTCGCTATATATAATCATAGGTCCTGCTCAAGCGCTTGTTGAGAAGCCTTTCTTTGAAACACTAGCTAGAGCGTTGAAGCCTGGAGGAATTCTTTGTAACATGGCGGAAAGTATGTGGCTCCATACTCATCTTATTGAAGATATGATCTCCATTTGCCGTCAAACATTCAAAAGTGTTCAGTATGCGTGGAGCAGCGTCCCCACATATCCAAGGTTTAGCTCTAATTTTCTTCTAGTTACATTTTTGGGTCCACTTGTTAGTACATTAACTAAACACAAATATTCGTTGTAGCGGTGTGATTGGGTTTGTATTGTGCTCTACGGATGGACCAGCTGTTGATTTCAAGAACCCAATCAACCCAATCGAAAAACTAGACGGTGCGATGACCCATAGAAGAGAAATGAAGTTTTATAATTCGGATGTAAGTTTCATTACAACTATGACTTCCCCATTAATAACTTGTAGATTCACTTAGACTAAATCTTGATCTATCTTTCTTTCGTAACAGATGCACCGAGCAGCTTTTGCGTTGCCTACGTTCCTGCGTAGAGAAGTGGCTTCACTTCTGGCTTCTTGACTCCTGTTTGGCTTTACGGTTTACCTTAAGCATGTCAAACTCTGTAGAACCCTTAAAAGAGGAATAATAAACCATATGAGGCTTGTATCTCTAAGCTCAACTCCTTAATATAAAAGACTTCTATTTTCATATATTGGCTCTATAGCTGCTTGGGCTTCGCGTGAAATGTGATTCCATAAATTCCTTCATTTACATATAAATTATAATGCTAATTAATCATCACTATTGAAATCCGGTTCTGCTGGTTTCTGAAGCAGCATGGGAGGCATTCGTTCTGGCATCCTTGGTTTCCTTACTGACCCGCTCCTACGAATTGACCGTAAGATATTTGCTGCAAACCGCGATGCATATATAGTAGCCCCGAGGCTCGGTGAACTCCCTCCTGCTTCCTTAGCCAAAGCGTCCTGTAACCGATTCTCTTCTTCTTTAAGAGACTCTTCCAGTTTCTTCTTAGTGTATCTTCTCCAAGCAGCTTGTATGAAGCAAGCTGCCCAAGTCCTCCACTGTTGCGAGTAGAACCTGAAAGTATGTCTCAGCTGCTTGCTGTGAAGACGTCTGAATTGAGACGCTACGAATTTGAGATCATCAGCTTTAAGTGCGAAAGCTTCAACTTCCACGAGAGCTCGTACAGTTCTTGTTGAGATAGGAAGGTTTGAGGATGTGTGTGGGTCTAAAGCCCAAGTTAAAAGCTCCTCACCACAGAAATCACCGGCTCCTAAATGCTCAGAATTGAAGAAGCCGGTTCTTCCCCCATTTGTTGTCATCGTTAGAAGCTTTCCGCGCATAATAAAGAGCATTTCATCAACCGGATCTCCTTCCCTTACAATGTAGCTTTCCTCAGTGTACAGCACGGGTTGCAAACGGTCACATAGAGCATCAAGAAGCTGTTCATCCATTTTCTCAAACATCGGGACCTAAAACCGATATCAAAACGTTGCTAAGAGTAACGTTGACAGTAAATTAGAAACCGAGTAAAAGAGAGATGATTTTTTTACCCGCATGAGAAGGGCAAGACAGAGATGGCGTCTAATGTCTCGTCTAAGATCTTTAGGGAGATTACTTAGAAGATTTTCTTCGTTAACACCTCTTGTCTCTTGCCATTTGTACTGCTCGTACCGCCGGATTCTTTTTCGCAAGTTCTCAGGGAGCAAACGGTGTGCCATCCATTGCTCCGCATCTCTTCTCTTTACTCTCATCTCCTCCAACCTCGTGGTTGATGATTGCAGATATGTCTGCCCATTTTTTAAATACACAGTAAGAAATCAATTTTGCAAAAAATATTGGACCTTTGATGAAACAATGAGACTAACCTGCATGTTCCCAATCAAGAACGAGAACAAAACCAGCCCGGAAATCGAAATGAAGACTGCAAAACAGATCTCCCACACATATGTACTTGTTTTAAGGTTTTGACCGAGTGAACTGCATCAAGAACATTCTGTTATTATTCTTCCTGCACAGTAGACAGCGAAAATTTACTAATACACATCAGTTCTCAGTACCTGAGGTTTTGAAGACCCCACCAGAAACAGTAAAAGAACTTCTGAGGGAAATCTTGAGATTCCACTACACCGGACTGAAGTGCATCAAGGAATATCCCAAAGTCGAAAAGTGTGGAGTTTGGTTCCTGAACCGGACAAGTCTCATTGAGGAAGGCATTCCCACCACCTTTCCCATTGTCACAGTACAACAAACGTGTGCAGGTCTGGTTTCTCCCGCAAGCTCTTTTCCAGCACACAGTTTCACGTTCAATAGAAAACAAATACCAGAAAGCACCAAACACCTGCACATTCACAATTTTTTACCAAAAGATTATATAACAAACTCTGATCCTAAAACAGTTGGGATGGTTAGAACGAGTTGGACTCACATGACTAGCAAGCATGTAGAGGAAGAGATTGAAAGCGGCTCCAGCCCAAGCTGTCTCCGTAAGTATGCCTGAAGTTCTTGTGACTTCTTTGTAGAGGGGATAAATTCTTATAAACCTCGGTATATATTGGAAGAAAACAATAAATTTCAACAGATTCTTTGTGTTCAAAGACGTTGAGCCTTTCAGATTTGGAATGATAATCAAAATCCCCACCTGCAAAGAAAAAATCCACATTACTTCAACAATTTTTAGTTACGGGCTGGTAAATAAACAAATAAAAGCAATGAATCACCTGTGGAAGTGGAAGAACAGCTAGAATGTCGATTATAAAATGTGAGGACAAGTAACGTCTAGCGATCTCTCGAGAGTCCTCGACAAGAACACCTCTCCCAAAAACGCGAGAAGAAGGAGCGATGAAGCCAGTACGGAACTGAAAAATGATGTGAATGACATAGAAGATATCAGTGAAAGAGCGTAGAACGCTTGCGGTTATCTCCATTTTCTTGTCAAGAGCAAGGCATTTCCTGGCGTCATCGATGACGGGCACGTAGAAGAACAAAGGGTCGAGGGAGACAGCAATGATACAAGCTAAAACGAAGATCTTGTTCCATCTCTGAAGGAAAGGTCCTTGTGGGTCAAGGATTTTGTTAGTGGAACCAATCCCTTTTGAGAGAGCTTCTTTGAAAGAGTAAGACTTGTAAGATCTCCCAAACATTTTGATCCTTTGGGAGCTTGATTCGAAGCTTCTGTGAAACTTTTCGGAGATTGAGCTAATTGTTCTCCGGAGTATTCCACTCCGCATCTCGTTTCTCCCCGTATATTCCACGTCGGAAGTCTTGTCGGACTTCCAGTCCTGAAACCTGATCACGGAACAGCACAGACGAATGTAAGAAATTGAAATCGAAGCAATTACTGTGCCGAAATTTTAGAACACTGACCTCACAAACTTCTCTTGTCGGAAATTCATAGTTAATTCAAATCGACGAGATTTCACCTTTCATCAAGATTCGTGGATGCAAATTACTAAGAGGAAAATTCGAAACCCTGATTCCACAAGACTAAAGTGAGTCAGAGAATCAATTCAGCAAAAACTTGACTCAAATTCGAAAAACTTTTACAGAGATGAACAAGATCTTCCAACTTAGTTTAGCTAGACAGAAGTCCCAACTAAATTAAACAAACCCAACACGGACAAGTGTTTTGCTTCCGAGAATCTAGCAGACTTGAGAACGACATGAGCAATAAAACACACACTGTTTGAAGTTTGAACCCACCAGAAGAAAAATCAAATCTTTTTTATTTTGTTTTTTCCTCGAAAAGAGCAAGAAAGAAAAAACCCAGAAACAAAAGAAGAGAGACAAAGATAATAAAAATAAAACGTACCAGAGGAAGAAATTGGAGAGAGAGTGATAATGAAGATTTGAAGAAGAAGAAGAAGATACTGATTGATGAAAGCGAAGCCTTTATCACAAGACAGAGAGGACCAAAGGAGTTTCCACGAAAGTCACAGACTTTGCCAATTTTTTCTTTTCTTTTTTCTTCTTTCTTTGCGATTTCCTAATTTTTTCACTGTTTTTTATAAGTCGTCTCAAAAAGACACTTATACCTTTGTAACTCGCAACTCCTGTGATTCTTTTTTAAAGATTAACTACCAAACTTGAAGGATTCATGAGTAACTTTCAATTTTAGTACGAATCCTTTTCCCCTTTTATTTGTCTTAGACGATAGTTATTTTACATGGTCTGATTTTAACACTATCTACTAAAAACAATTTGAATTTGTTATTTTCCTATAGACAATAACTTCGAATAAAGTAAACAAAGGATCAATGATTTAAAATCTCACTTATCAGTTTTATAATCTTTCAGAATTTTAAGTTTGATGGAGTCTATAGGTTTGGATTCTAAAATCTCTGCAGTATCCATGAGATTTTGTTTATAATCATTTGTTCATTAAAATCCATCCATGTGTGATTTCAAATCCATTAAAATCTAAAGATTTTTAAAATCATCTGATGTTGAATAACAATGGATTTTAAAGTAAGTTTTACAATCCTTTGTTGAATAACAGTGGATTTTAAAGTAAGATTTGAAATCAGTGAATGAATAACAATAGATTGTAGTGTATGATTTAAAATCATTAATTGAATAACACTGGATTCTGCTTAAGATTTAAATTCTATTAAAATCCATCATTGAATAACACCCCCTAAGTTTCTAGTATACTTCGGTTGACATCATATTTTTACACCGTATTTATCCTTTGTATAGCCACTAAAATTTACACGAATTTATCTCCCTCGATTTTTACACGTACTTTATTTCTTTTTACTTCTTTTAATGTTTTATTCTAAAGTTTGTATCCATTTCATTAAGCCATACCAAAATTTAGCATTCTTAAACCAAAAAGTTAGTGTTTTAGAGATTGTGTTTTGTAAATAAAAAATCATTTAGGTTGAAATTCAATATTCATTTTTTAACATCAAAAATAAATTCAATATTAAATATTAGTTTACTGTATTTATAAACAAAAATTTAAAGATGATTTCATGATTTAAAAATATCCAAACGCGATTAGGAAACACCAATTTCTGGTTTAGGATCGATAATCACCTGATTCAATTTTATATGGCTGAATTGAGAGAGATGCAAAATTTAGGATGAAAATAAAGAAAAATTATATATAAAACAAAATTGAGAGAGACAAATGATGTGGGGCGTTTCGGTTTTATTGTCTATTCTAGGGGGCTAAATGCGAAATCAACCCACTATATTTGAAAGCAAGACCAATAGGATTTTTATAGAAGACTTCACAACAGATACGTTTATATGTATTACCAAACTTTATACATATACATAGTCAGCTCATATTAATTAGATGACTCTTGTTCAATATCTAGAATTTCTACAATAATATGTATAATTTGTAAAATAAGCGGTAAAATTGTGAAAATAGACTCTTATTTATATTCGCTAAAAAAAAGACTTTTACTTCTATCAAAATCTTCCAAATTTTTTTTAACCCAGTACAAAAGCACTTATTATACTTGCTTTGAGCCAGAAGCCCAGACTTTTGTTATTTATACACTATGATCACAACGAACAGTACTCTTTATCATATGAGAATATATATGAGGAATCACTCCACTATGTTAAGTTAAAAATATCAAATATCTAATAAAAATTTGTTTTCAGTATTTGTCTTCAAGAATTTTAATCTATACAATGTTAGAAATAGAGTGTATTATGTAGTAAATTATACTAGTACGTTAAATTGGGAAGATAACCATTTACAATACATACTAAAACCACTGTATATTCCAAAGTAATTAAAAGACATGAGTGACCCCGTAAAATATCGCAGCCCAATTTACTTTTCATAAAAAAAAAAAAAAAAATTATACTCAAATATACACTCACCAAATCTTGAGGACTGACACAAACTATTTTAGTCTGCAGACTACGGGAATCGGACACGGTGAAAGATTCATAGCATTTCCTTTTGGTTATCACCTCACAAAGAAGTATACTTCCCTCATAAATTTACGACTACTGAAGATAGCCTATATGTATAGAGGTGGTGTATTGCCACTACCATGCTTATCGTCTATAAAAGACAGCAGTTTGCGGAGCAAACCTCACTATGTCAACGATTTCTCTTTCCTTCACAAATTTTTTGATTTTGTAGGAAGTTAAGTTGTCGCTTTTTTCAACCGGACTCATATGAAAGGTATGAATGAATATGCTATTAATTTCTTTTCTATATATGCCTCTTTCACCTATGATTCAATATTAGGTTGTTAATTTCATTAATAGTTCGTTAGGTTTGTCGGATTTCATTAAGGTGAGGCCAATCCATACACTTGTTAGGCACATACACCATGTAATCCTTTTTTTACCTACGTGGGAATTGGAGTAGATCCGACCGAGGAGAATGAGACTTCAAGGCTAACATCGGAGATCTCGGGTTCAGAGTGTTGATAGAGGACCGAAAAAATTTTAATCGTATCCCGGCTTACACGCCTATGACACTCACATATGAGTTATCATAGTGGACTTCTTTAGCTAAGCTTCGGAGCCATCCACCCCTGGACATTGAAACAGACACATATGTCGCTCTCTTCATGTGCGTACGCAGCAACTATCCCGGTGTCTATGGCCGGAGCTGTAGTTGTTGTGATGTCAACGATGGTGGTACCATTAACATGGGTCATCAGCGTATTGCTCATCAAAACGCACAAATGGACAACCCAACTCATGGTACAAATAATTTTCAACTATTTTTTTGGGTGAATATTTTAGTGAAATATGTTTAATTATACACTATATATGATTGAAAGTCAATATGATATGAACATACAATGGCACAATGCCATATGACTTCGCCTCCCTCCCCAACCTCAGTTCATGATCGAAGATAAGATTCATGTAATTCACGGCTAGAGATGAATTCATGTAGTTAGCTAAATCGTCAGCATGTTACAAGAAACTTGGCGAAAGTATTAAACACGGCCCGAGTCTCCATATCACTGATTTTGATCATGTATGATTTATATATTTCAATATGAAGTACTTTTCACATATATAATCTCATTTGTGGCCATACTAGTTGAAACCTTTTGATCTTCATGTGTCGTAGGTATAAAATAGAGATCATATACACCACAATATTTTGGATTTTTTTTTGTAATTATGGAATTTTTTGTTTGTTTGGTTATATATTCGTTCAAATTGTTTTTGTTAAATATTTGATAAAGTTCCTGTAATGATTGAATTGGAAAGAGGTGTATCGCCTCAAATAATTATGTTTGTTAAAACTTCAATTGATTGTAATTTTACCTTTATTTCTAGATATGTCGTCCATTGGTTGCCCTTAAATTTATGTATAACCTGATTTTTTGTAAATAAGATTTCGTTTTATATGTTTTCATGACAAAACAAAAGTGAATGATAATTTGAGAATCGGCAGAGGTATATGCTTGAAACTAACATGAACATTATCAATGTAGTTATAATTTAATTGATATCTTATAGATATGTAATTCTTCATGAATAGCAAATTAATCTTTCAATTAATCGGATATCTTATAAATATGTAATTCTTCATGAATAGCAAATTAATCTTCCGAGTAATCGGTTTTATATAGCTTTATGATTTTTATCATGTTTGTTTTAACTTGTATTACATTTTTTGGTTAATCCTTTTTCCTTATTAGTTTTTTTTTGTGTGTTTGTGTTTGTTCTAAATTCAAGGTTATGATTTTCTTTTCAAACGAAACATGGAAATAATATTTTCAAACTCAACACGTAAAAACAAAAATATTTGTGTTAGTCTTCGTATAATCCAAGAGAAAATAAGCAATCTTAACACTGTAACATGTTTAAGGTCCCCTTTTCAACTTCTTTTCTTAATGGGAGAGACGACGAAAATGGCCGCCCAGTCATCCCTTGAGAGATCGAGACCGTCTGATATGGATGACAAAGGTGGTTGGAAGTTTAAACTCCGTTTATAGGATTATGAATCACTTGGTAACTATTTTTTTTGATTTTGAAATTGATCTCGACTATTTTCAAACTATTGAATCGATTTGGAAAAATATTAGCTTGGTTACAAATTCTCTTCTGAAGTGAAATTGAGTTTTAGATTGATTTCAAATTGTGATTCCATCAATCTCTATTTTGATATTTTAAAATATTCATACTATTGCAATAACCAAAATTATTTATTATAACTTCAAAATTCATGCATGTTATATTTTAAGATATACGCAAATCAATTCCTTATATTTAACATGATTTGAAGAAATTTTGAAAAGCTTCAATCTCGCAAACACTAGGTAAACGAGAAGAGTCGAGATCTCGACCGTCATTAAAAATATTTTATTAATTTATGAAGGCTTTAGAGTTTGATGTTCTGATATCTGTGCTAGCGTTGGTAATCACAACTTAAACTCTACACTATCATATGAAATGCATGAAGGTGGTTTTTACTGAATAAAATCATTCCCATTTTCATGTAAAATAGTAGTTGAGATCAGTGATGACTGATGAGGCTAAATTAAGTTAAATATTGCATGCCTAATTCAATTTTTCAGTTAGGAAGAATTATTTATCTTGCAAGAGTATTTACTGAAAAAACTAATTCCGGATAGAAGATGATCACCCTCACCCATCTGATCTAACTATCCAGATTTGAATTATTTTTGGTAATAAAATAAGATTATTGCAATCAGAACAAACTAAACTTAGAAAATGTATGTTTAGTTAGATGAGAGTCATGAGACCATAAAAATGATATAATTTTCTGATTATACTAACCCTAAGAATGAAGATTAGTTTAGTAATTTGGCAATTGTATGATTAGGTGTGATAAAAGTGAGGTAATCCAATGAGAAAGAATCGATAAGAAATGCAACTAAGTATATAAATGTAGATGCATGAGTAGCGCCACGTTGCCGCTTCTGTTCGGTGCCCATCTTCTCTCTCTCCCTCTCTCTTGGATTCTTTCAGATTCCATGGAAGCTCCAAAAAGCTGATTCGTCGAGCAAATTTTTTTCATTCACTCTCAGATTCGGATCCGTGGTTACGCCGCGTCTTTCCCGATCCGTTCTTAAAAATCCGATTCGATTCCTTGTCAGAGTTTGGATTCCGTTTCAGATCCTTGATTTGATTTTTTTTTACCTCTTCGAGAAGATACCTGTTAGTATTTCTCTTCTTTGATCCGTTTCTTCGTTCGGAATTGATGAAATCGGATTTGTTTAGCAAGTAATATTTGGATCGCTCTTTTTCTTGGCGGATTTAGATTCTATGGTTATTGCTCACGATTTCACTGGTTGAAATTCTATCATCTGACTCGTTGATAACTCAGGATCTAGTTAATTCGATGATTGGAGTTGAAAATCAACGTATTCGTATAGATAGGGTTTGTTATCTTACTTGGGATCCAGGATCTGTGTTGAGTTATCTTCCTGTTGATATCTTAGCTCCTATCATAATCCAATCTAATCAAATATTTAAGTGCACGTTAGAGCTAGATTCTTTGCTTCTTAACTTTAGGAATCATCAGTTAACTAATGTCCGATCAATTTTTTTGATACGCAGCTCCTGCATTGGAGAAACTGAGCTAAGGTAAGGCCTGCCTTTCTTAGATGGTATGCAGCAGTTTCATAAGGAGTGTCATTGTTCAGGCTGGGCATATTGGGGTTTTGGCTCAAGGAAGACAACATTTTAGCCAGATTACGAGGCCCTTGAGTGTTGGTTTCAGATTTAGAACCAGTGCAAAGATGATGGTAGATTCTAACGCAGGAGAGAAACGAGTATCTTTACTTGATATGCCGCCTGAGAAAGTTGATGATGGTGGGTACATCGGTGGTGGATGGAAAAAGTGAGTACATCTCATTTGTAGATCTGTGCCTTTGCCTTTATTCTTTTTCTTTTTATGGTTGTAGTGAATGTAGCAAATGCCTAGGGTATATATTGGGCTATTTAGATGTATGACTTGTACGGAAGATAGCATTTCCTGGTCGGGAAGCATTATCTGACGCTCATGCTCCACTTTTAAGTGTGCTTTGCTAGCAAGATCTTCGCATTTGTCTTAGAAATTTCACCTGTCGTATGTTCCTTCACCAAGCCTTTTATTTTCTTATTATTATTTTATTGTCGAAGAAAAGCTTCATATTGTTATGGTTTACACTTTGCTTTTTTCATTTGTTTTTAAATAGTCCTTGATAATAGTTATGTGTGATGGCAGTGATGATGGAAGCTTGAGCTGTGGGTATTGTAGTTTCCGAGGGAAAAGGTCTACGATGGAAGATTTCTATGACATCAAAGCTTCCAAGATTGAAGGCCAAACAGTTTGCATGTTTGGAATTTTTGATGGTTAGATTCTATATTTTGCCTTCTGTGATTATTGACAAAAAGGAAATGTTAGCTCTGAATTAATCTGTATTTAAGTCGGAGTCTGCTTTGCAACTTGCCATACCATTACTGTGTCTATCTCAACGTAGACATCGATGGGCTAAAACACAGTTCAGCTTCATTTGCAGATTTAAGTTGTTTCTTCCGCATATGACTAGCCACACTATATACATTCTGTCTTCTATTTTTAGCAGGATCTTGAATTGCCTTTGTTACAGTCTGTATTTGGTCATGCTTACTGCTGAGTAGACTGTTAAAGTCTGCAGTGCACAGTTGAGAAAGATCAATATGCGCTCATCTCAGAAGCATATTTCATCTATCGTTGATTTGATGTTTACTTTTTAGCTTCTTATTACTGAACCTTTAATGGTCACAGGTCATGGTGGTTCACGTGCTGCTGAATACCTGAAGGAACACCTCTTTGACAATCTTATGAAACATCCACAGTTTATGACAGACACCAAGCTGGCACTAAGTGCGCTCTATATCTTTTAACATAATAATTATTTGATAATTTCGGAAGTGAGAGCACATACTGCTTAATACAGTTCACCTTCTAACTTGACTGATTTTGCAGGTGAAACATATAAACAAACGGATGTAGCATTCCTTGAGTCTGAGAAGGATACTTACAGAGATGATGGCTCCACAGCATCTGCTGCTGTCTTGGTGGGGAACCATTTGTATGTTGCAAATGTTGGAGACTCAAGGACAATAGTATCTAAAGCTGGGAAAGGTCAGCACTTTTTCAGGATCTAAAACAATTTGACATATTATATAAAGATGCATAAATTTTTAGCCAAAGATGAGTTCAGGAATTGAAATCATGCATTTTCTTAAGAGTACATTCGACCTTTGGTTAATAGTGAATGGATCCTTATGATTGGTCACAAGTTTTTGTTGTTCATAAGGATGCCCTTTTCAAACATAGTGTTTATGTTCTGCAGCGATCGCACTATCTGATGACCATAAGCCAAACAGAAGTGATGAAAGAAAGCGAATCGAAAACGCTGGTGGTGTAATCATGTGGGCAGGTAAGCTGAGTAGATTAGAAGTCGACCCTCTCTTGCGTACCACTAATTAGTTGCTAGCATCTGAACACGACAAAGTGAAGTTGCAGATATTTCCCATATGAGTTAGATCATAATGCTTGATATTCCCTTCAACAATTCTGATATACGATGTCGCTGTTGGTTTTTTTTAATGTTCGGCTTTTAGGTCCAATACTATTATTAAGTTTCTAGAAAACACTGAACGACAAACCATCTTATTGAAGAAGTCTATTTACCGGGTTATTCATAATTTAAGCATTCACTGTCAGGAAAAAAATCAATATTACTGAGGCATGCCCGTCAAAGATGCTCATCTTGATTTCTTTGTCAGCCTAGGCGTAATATCATCTGGATTTGCCTTGTCAGGAACATGGAGGGTAGGTGGGGTCCTGGCAATGTCTCGAGCCTTCGGTAACAGAATGCTGAAGCAATTCGTTGTTGCGGAACCCGAGATACAAGTAACCTTCTACTTGAAGCTTATTGCTATCCCGGGGGTGTTGTGTAGTTATACTAATCTGTTGTATCACACATGTGAAACCCAAGAGTGTTGAGGTTTTGTGAACACACTCCTCTGCTTATTTTGCAGGATCTAGAGATAGATCATGAAGCGGAATTACTTGTGCTTGCAAGTGACGGTTTATGGGATGTGGTACCAAATGAGGTACGCAATCCCCCCTTATAATATCTGTTTCCAGATTGTGTGTGAATTTGATCGTTTTACTATTTGGGTTGGATTCAGGATGCTGTATCCCTTGCACAGAGCGAGGAGGACCCTGAGGCAGCTGCTCGGAAGTTAACCGACACTGCCTTCACCCGTGGCAGCGCAGACAACATCACCTGTATTGTTGTCAAATTCTGCCATAATAAGTCTGAATCTCCCAATACCGAACCAAACCCTGAAGCTGAACCGGAAGATGAACCTGATACAAAATCCAAAGCTGAAATGGAACTCGAATCAAACCCCAATTCTGAACTGGAACCCGAACCCGAATCAAACCCCAAAGATGAACCCGAAGCTATGAGTGATCCAGAACTGGAAACTAAACCAGAGACCAAGGGTGAGAAAGCGGGTGAGTAAGGTAGGCGGCTGGTGTCCAAATTGAGGAATGTGCAAACAGTTAAATATTAAAATTGCTTAAGTAGTTGTGTGCTTTTGTAACGTGTGAGGATTTGTGTTATGGTTTGTGCTGCATGCACATGCCTGACTTGAGGATGACAACCCTTTTGACATTGTCCTCGATTTTTGACTTTTTGTCTATTCATTCTGCTCTATTTTGTTTGTTTTGGTGCATTTCACACCATTAGAAAAAAAAAAGAAAAAAAACCTCCATTGCTGTCTCTCCCTATCTTTCTCTCTTTAGAACGCCATCCAGTTAACAATGTTGTAATTATTCTACATCCCATTGCTTTAACTGGCTTCACACGCTTTACGCATATTATGTGGGGTGCAAGCTAAATGCTTCATGGTCTAGTGATTTATTTTTGTAGTTCGGATGCCCTTGGATGCATGACAGCAAGTAAAAAATGACTTATTGGAAAAAAAAATGATTGCCATTAACATGATAAGATGGGAGACTGATGAGGCATGATGGCAAAGCTTCTCCAAAAGAACTACACAAATAGCAAGAGTTGATAAGATTTAAATTCACTAATTAGTCAATTTTAGTTTCATTTAATCCAAATAAATTGAATAACTAATTCAATTTCATTTTCATATTAAACCAAATAAATGGATCAATTTCATTTAACCCAAATAAACTGAAATTGATTAATTAGTGGATTTAAATCATTATTTGGGTTAAATGAAATTGAATTTGATGAATTTATTTAAGTTGTATTGATATTGCATATATGTGAATAGCATATATGTGAATAAGTTTGTACAATTTATGCATGACAAATTTTTGTCTCTAAAATTACAACATTTTAAAGAATTTAAGTTAGGTTTATAATCTAGTTAATTCAAATTTCAAATCAAAATCTCGAAAACTTATAAATAACAATTTTTATGTTAGAAAAAGACTTATTCAAAATTGATTAATCAACTAAAAGAATAGAAAGAACAGAATTAAGTTATGTAAAAGTTTAAGTTTTAAAGGAGAAAAATGGAATTGTGAGTAGTGAGAAGATAAAGAAATAGAAGATGTATTTGCTTTAATATTCTACTAATAAAATTTCAAGCCAAAGGCTTCTTAGATTGGAAGTGAAGATGCAAAGCAAAGGGGCTCCAAAACACCATGGGGAGGATTTACACAATGTCTGGGAGTAAATATAATGAAGCTTAAATAATTTGGGAAATGCGTCTTCCACTTTTGCTTTTCGTTATGCAGGAATGCTTCTATTTATCTTCGATGTTTTGTTTGGGACAAGGTGGAACCGGAAGAGAGTTTTGAAGATGAAGGAGAAGGCGGAAGCCGATCAACAAGACCGTAAGAATGCAAAACTCAGGAAGAGGGAGGAGATTGAAGCTGCATTGAAGTATGTGAAAGATAGGAAGCTTTTGGAGAAGGATCAAAACAAATGGGGTTGATTCCGGAGGATTTACGTCGGTGTCCGAGAGTAAATATATCTAATGAAGCTTAAATAATTCTGGAAATGCTTCTTCCACTTTTATTTTCGTTATGCAAGAATGCTTGTATTTCTCTTTGATGTTTTGTTTGGAATCATGGGTTTGTTAAATGTTCTGCTTATCTTGGAATTCTCTGTCATTTACCGACTAATACTATCTTCAGCTTTATTCTCTTTGGACAATTATGGCTATTCTCATGCCCAATATTAATTCTTCTTATATTTTAATTTATTTTTATCTGACATATTATGCAATAAATGATTTACATGAGACTAATTTACATATTATGCAATAAATATTTACATCGGGATCTAGTTAATTCGATGATTGGAGTTGAAAATCAACGTATTCGTATAGATAGGGTTTGTTATCTTACTTGGGATCCAGGATCTGTGTTGAGTTATCTTCCTGTTGATATCTTAGCTCATATCATAATCCAATCTAATCAAATATTTAAGTGCACGTTAGAGCTAGATTCTTTGCTTCTTAATTTTAGGAATCATCAGTTAACTAATGTCCGATCAAATTTTTCGATACGCAGCTCCTGCATTGGAGAAACTGAGCTAAGGTAAGGCCTGCCTTTCTTAGATGGTATGCAGCAGTTTCATAAGGAGTGTCATTGTTCAGACTGGGCATATTGGGGTTTTGGCTCAAGGAAGACAACATTTTAGCCAGATTACGAGGCCCTTGAGTGTTGGTTTCAGATTTAGAACCAGTGCAAAGATGATGGTAGATTCTAACGCAGGAGAGAAACGAGTATCTTTACTTGATATGCCGCCTGAGAAAGTTGATGATGGTGGGTACATCGGTGGTGGATGGAAAAAGTGAGTACTTCTCATTTGTAAATCTGTGCCTTTGCCTTTCTTTTTCTTTTTATGGTTGTAGTGAATGTAGCAAATGCCTAGGGTATATATTGGGCTATTGAGATGTATGACTTGTACGGAAGATAGCATTTCCTGGTCGGGAAGCATTATCGGACGCTCACGCTCCACTTTTAAGTGTGCTTTGCTAGCAAGATCTTCGCATTTGTCTTAGATGTTTCACCTGTCATATGTTCCCTTCATTTGTTTCGCCAAGCCTTTTATTTTCTTATTATTATTTTATTGTCGAAGAAACTAATTTCTTCTAGGCGTTGAAGCTTCATATTGTTATGGTTTAAACTTTGCTGTTTTCATTTGTTTTTATATAGTCCTTGAAGCTAATTGCTATCCCCTGGGGTGTTGTGTAGTTATACTAATCTGTTGTATCACACATGTGAAGAATCCCAAGAGTGTTGAGGTTTTGTGAACACACTCCTCTGCTTATTTTGCAGGATCTAGAGATAGATCATGAAGCTGAATTACTTGTGCTTGCAAGTGACGGTTTATGGGATGTGGTACCAAATGAGGTACGCAATCCCCCGCTTATAATATCTGTTTCCAGATTGTGTGTGAATTTGATCGTTTTACTATTTGGGTTGGATTCAGGATGCTGTATCCCTTGCACAGAGCGAGGAGGACCCTGAGGCAGCTGCCCGGAAGTTAACCGACACTGCCTTCACCCGTGGCAGCGCAGACAACATCACCTGTATTGTTGTCAAATTCTGCCATAATAAGTCCGAATCTCCCAATACCAAACCAAACCCTGAAGCTGAACCGGAAGATGAACCTGAATCGAAACCCAAAGCTGAGATGGAACTCGAATCAAACCCCAATTCTGAACTGGAACCGGAACCCGAACCCGAATCAAACCCCAAAGCTGAACCCGAAGCTATGAGTGATCCAGAGCTGGAAACTAAACCAGAGACCAAGGGTGAGAAAGCAGGTGAATAAGGTACCCGGCTGGTGTCCAAATTGAGGAATGTGCAAACAGTTAAATATTAAAATTGCTTAAGTAGTTGTGTGCTTTTGTAACGTGTGAGGATTTGTGTTATGGTTTGTGTTGCATGCACATGCCTGACTTGAGGATGACGACCCTTTTGACATTGTCCTCGATTTTTGACTTTTTGTCTATTCATTCTGCTCTATTTTGCTTGTTTTGGTGCATTTCACACCATTAGAAAAAAAAACTCAATTTCTTCTCCAAAAGCATATGCATATCAATGTCAGAGAAAATACACAGAAATAGCAAGAGTTGATAATCTTATTAAGGTTTAAGAGAGAAAAACAGACTCAGACTCAAATCCCATGTTTAAAAGGTGACTCAGAACTACGAGTCTATACTTTATTTTGAGGTGGAATATGGTAAGGGGCCGGGAATTGAATATTATGAACTTGGATGGAGGAATAGCGCATAAAGACATACGTGTATTCGTCGACATCCAAGAGTTCGACGCGGTTAGAGTGGAGGCCAGGAAATGAGCTAGCAGGGACACAAAAAGGTTCAGACTTTGAGAGGTAAATGCAGAGATCTCCAATATCTTGAGTGTAAACAGCATTTCCTTTTCCATCTAGCTTGAAGATCATTAGAGCTTTTGTTTTCATTTTCACAGTACCACTGCGGGTGGCCTTCCTATACCACTTAACCAAGAAAGTTTCACCGGTGGATCTCGACTCCACCAAGTGTTCGGTGGTGCAGCACGAATGCAAAAGATTGCGTTTGGTCTTGGTCAGCACAGGAAGGTTCCGAAATCGCAACCTCTGAAACTTGGGTTGGTCCTTGAGTTTGTGGAGATCCCATGATCCAATGAGGTGGCCTCCGGAACCGGGTATGCGAAACATGTCATCGATCTTGGAAAACATGACACGGGAGGAGTAGAAGCAGGGGTTTTGGATTCTGACGTTGGTCCACTCCGGATTACTCTGAGCGGGTCGGCAAAAGCTGATCTGAGGCCCCAAGAACTTGACAGCCACAACACAGTCCTCATCCTCAGGACAAGACGAGGACATTGACACGTTGGTGACGATCTGGGTTTGGCAACGAGGCAGAGTGACAAGGGGAGGCAGAGGGATCCGTTTTGGATCAGTACCCGATGCAACCGGGTTAAAATCATCTTGGAGACGCAGGATCCCGTCGTCCTTCAAAGTTGCTACCCAGCCATGAGACGAACCGATTGTTACAGTTGCATCATTCACCAACTCCATAGGCACCTTCTTTTCCAAATCAGTGATAGGGACTTCATTAACATTGTGAATGACGAGTTTTCCGAGATCCGCTCCACAAGGACTAGCTGAGAGGATGTAACAAGGAGGGGATTGCAGCAAGGAAGATGAGAATCCATTGGAGAGGAGACCAAGAGGGGATCTCACCAACATAGATTTTCCACGGCGGAGCCTCGAGATCCGGCTCAGAAGCAGAGACATCATCAGATTGCTCTCAGGAAAACTGGAAAACCCTAATTCAAGGATTTAGGTTTATGTTTTTGTACTTTTTAAGATGTGGTATATAACTAGATATATCCTATAATTATTTTTTTGGAATTCTTACAAAGAAAACTATAATGTTCGCATATTTGTGATTTGTGACTGACACTCTAATTTGATTTATAACATGCCTTAGTTTTCATGATTTCTTCCCACTCAAAAAAGTGGATCACACAATATATTGGTTGAGATCAGTTCACTTCATGGTTTAAGGCAGACAAGTATCAAGGAAATATTGGTTGTTAGTTATGGTGATTGTAAAAAATAATTTGTTGCTAAGCACGTTTATGATAAATAACCACATGAATGCTTTGATGTTGGCATGAGAGGTGCTAGAAGGTGACGGCAGAAGTATTGCCACATCACCTTATTTGACATATTAGATTTTGAATCGGTTTATCTGAAATAATTTGATTACATTAAAGGTGGTAACAGAGCTTCTTCTTTATCTTTAACACCATCATTTTTCTCACTCTCTTCAGACACTTCTTGTGATTCCATTACAACCTTAAGCCTTGCTTCGGCCATAGTAGCCTTTTGAACAGCTTCTTTAGCAACAGACTCCTCTTTGAATGCAATCACTGTTTCTGATATCCTCTAAGCCTTTTCCTCAAACATGGTACTACCAAGTCTAGCTAGAAACTTCCAACTCTTTATTTGCCTTGTACAAACTATCACTTTTGTTTTCAGCTTTCACATCTTTTACTTTTTCCAAACTTGTAGCTTCACTTTTATCTTCATCATCACTCTCCACATTCCCTAGAGAATCATTACCTTGACAACTTAACCTAAACCCAAAGGAGACATGTCTAGGCTAGAAATTCTAGCTAGTTTGAATCAGGTATAACCTGTTTGTACGATTCAAACCAGTGGCGGAACTAGAATTTTTTTTTAACCATGGTCAAAATCAATATAAAAAATAATTATCATTCGTAAATTACAAAAATAAAGATTATTGGTAGAGATTATTCAACTTCCAGAGCGAGATTTGCTCCTCTGGCAAGTTTCCAAGGAATCGGTTAACCAGGAGATGATGCCTATTAGTACTATTCCATCTCAAACACCGACAAACTTTTGTATGGTGGACGGGTCTTGGAAAGCAGATGTGCCTACTTCAGGCTTAGGTTGGATTTGTTATATAAATAACCAACCAATCTTAATGGGTGGTATGGGTGTAAGACGGAGCATTTCTTCTTCGCTTCATACGGAATTTGAGGCTTTCCTATGGGCTATGCAGGTGATATCTGATCGTGGTCTCTCATGTCCTAATTTTCTAACAGATTGCTCGGATTTGCTAAAGATCACTCAAGACCCAACTCTTTGGCCGGCATTCAACGTCCAGTGGGAGATTTTTGCGGAGATACGAGATCGGTTTCCGAATTTCTCTCTCACCCACACGAATCGTGTCAATAATCGTCNGTTAAAAAAAAAAAAAAAAAAAAAAAAAGAATAATACAAATACGCTATACAAACACTCATAACTTGAAACATTTAATCAAATACATATGTTTTATCTTGTCCCTTTGATTAGAATGATATTTCAATGACTCTTTTTTCTCCATGATTATACCGGATATGTCGATGGAGCTTTTATTATATAAATATTTCATTAGCTTATCCTATAAATAAAAATAAATTGACTTATTATAGAATAAAATACCATAAATTAAAGAAAACATCAATGAATTAAATATGCCATTATAGTATTTGTATGAACGTTATATAATTTAAAAAACTTTAAAGTAAAGTTAAATCAATAAACATTAATCTTAAAAAAATTTCAAATCAAATATAATAATTTTTAAAAAAATATCCGTGCAGGGCGACGAAAAATGGAAGGAGAGAGAATGAGATTAACTTCCGTTTTGTTTTGGAAAATTAGAATTGGGAAATTATAGATACTTTAGTGTTTACTTAAGATAAATCATGTATAAATGGATCTATATGATCCCAACTGTTTTGGCTTAGCCTATTTAAGTAGAGAATAGATTTTAGTCAAAAAAATTTTTGAGGCATGATCATTTTTTTTAAATGTGGTCTGAATTGAATAGAAAAAGTAGAAGAAAAATACATTAATTTTTTTATTAATGGTGGTCAGCTGACCACCTTATAAACCATGTCCCTCGGCCCATGATTCAAACTGTCTCTTAATTGTGTCTAGGCGATTTCTGAACTTATCATATTTCTAGTCTACACTAAATCTCTTAAAAAAATTCAACTCTAAGATTCATCCTACCAATTTCTGTCAAGCATGTACTTTGCCAATTTTCTTTCTCTTTTCTTCAAAACAAATCTCTAGGTGCCCATGAGCCAATTCAGGCGGCCACTTAAATCTCTTGCCATTAACATCGGTAGATTGCTCAGACCTCTGTTTTTTTGACATTATATCAATCCTGAAATCCAATATGAATTACACAATCAAACAATGCTAATGGAATAAATTCATCAAATTCAATTTCATTTACACAATCAAACAATGCTAATGGAATAAATTCACTAATTAGTCAATTTTAGTTTCATTTAACCCAAATAAATTGAATAACTAATTCAATTTCATTTTCATATTAACCCAAATAAATGGATCAATTTCATTTAACCCAAATAAAATGAAATTGATTAATTAGTGAATTTAAATCATTATTTGGGTTAAATGAAATTGAATTTGATGAATTTATTTAAGTTGTATTGATATTGCATATATGTGAATAGCATATATGTGAATAAGTTTGTACAATTTATGCATGGCAAATTTTTGTCTCTAAGATTACAACATTTTAAAGAATTTAAGTTAGGTTTATAATCTAGTTAATTCAAATTTCAGATCAAAATCTCGAAAACATATAAATAACAATTTTTATGTCAGAAAAAGACTTATTCATAATTGATTAATCAACTAAAAGAATAGAAAGAACAGAATTAAGTTATGTAAAAATTTTAAAGGAGAAAAATGGAATTGTGAGTAGTGAGAAGATAAAAGAAATAGAAGATGTATTTGCTTTAATATTCTACTAATAAAATTTCAAGCCAAAGGCTTCTTATATTGTCCCATATAGGATCTAAACCTTCAATAACAACGTGACATATAAGCATATAGAGGAAATAGAAAATCGATTAATAAAAAAATTTGTGTTTCTATTTCTTTAAAAGGATTATTTCATGAAAAAAAAAATCTACATCGAAACAAAAAGATATAATACTTTACAAATTATGGAAATCACTCGGAAAAAAAAAATTATAGAACGAATTAAGGAAAAAATTATATAAAAGAATTTCAAAAAATCATACAAAAAAGAAACTCAAAAAACATTAAAAATTGGAAATTTTATTAACAATATATTTCATGTAAAAAAAGTCTACATGAAAACAAGAAATATAATACTTTGCATACTAAGGAAATTTACAGAAAAAGGAAAATAAACACTTTGAAAAGATTGCGAAAGGAAAAAATAAAACTGTTTATTGAAAAAAGTAAAGAAGTTATATCTTAAAAAATAAAAAAAAAGTTTAAAATATATAACATAATAAGGAAACTAAAAAGTGAGAAAAAAGAGTGAGAGACAAAAAAGTGAGATCTGATAAATTAAAAAGCCTCAAAATGGTTTTCGGTCTGGGGGGAGTTTGCTTTTACGCTAAGCGTTGGAATCGCAAGAGAGCCGAGCAGACAAAGGCGAGAAAGGAAGTTGAACAGTGGAAGCATAGAGAGGCAAAAATAAGGAAGAGAGAGGAATCTGTGGTAGTTATTCAATCGCTTAAAGCACTACAAAAAAAAATGGTTGATTTGTATCGTTTATTTTTAATATCTACATCACTTATAAATGATACAAAAGAAATTTAGATCGTTTGGAGAAGTGATTCTATGATTGATGATGCAAACATGTTGAATCACTTTAAAAAAATTTGCATCGATTGTTATAATTGACTAACTATGCATCGGTTGCAAACAATGATGTTAATTTTTATATCACTTTATATAAATAATGTTAGTATTTGTGACACTTTTAAGAATTGATGTCACATATTTATATCACTTACAAAGAAATGACGTTAATATTGATGTCATTTTTTTATAAATGATGTACTTAATAAAAAATCATTTATCTTAATCACTGTAAATATCGCTAGCATTTGTGTATATTTGATATTAAATTAAAAATTAATTTTATAAAAGATTCTATATTTATAATAATTTATGTGATATCTATCTCTATAATTATAATATATTTTACTGGAAAATTAAATTAATTTTATTTTATCATTTACGGATCAATATCTAAATATATGTAGAAATAATGAATACATAATACATAATAACAATCTAATAATAATTAGAACTCATCCTTCTAAACAAAAAACAATAAGCGCATACCAAAAAAAAAAAACAAAAAACAATAAGCTTCTTAGGTTAACTCTTCTTCTTCGTAGCTTCTCCTTCTTCACTTCTTGTTACTTAGCCCGTGTCCATTTTTTCTCTCTTTTACGTCTTTAACAATCTGGAATCATCACCTTGAATGCAACAATTTCTCCTACATATCATTCCACAAACAGATAAAACACTAAAATTTATTAATCAACACAGTAAACAAAAGAGACCACTTACGCATAACATACGATTCCATAACATATATAGTTAGATTAATCAACTGATTTAAGCGAGATTTCTACGATACAAAGGGAACAATTTGCGATTTAGTGGAAGCAGACAAAACTGAAATCAAACTTGAAACTTGGAGATGAGAATTACAATCCTAAACTCATCAACGTCTAATAAGAAGAAGGAGAATGTTTAGGAAAAAACTAAAAATAAGTAAAGATGTTTGTTGTAGATTTTGGCGTGAAAGGGGGAATTATGGATGAGGGAAAAAGAAAGTCATTAATTAGTAGATTTGAAGAAATCAACGTATGTATAAAACAAGGAAATTACAAATATACATTTTGAGATGCCAAAACCCTTTTTCCGGCTGCAAACAATATCTTTTTAAAGCTTTTTTAAAAAAGAAAAATTCACAATATCAAATGATATCCTAAAATTTCATGTATATAATTATTTCCAATAGCATCCACACTATTGTTCGTAGAGTCCGTTGGCGAAAGAAGCACTTTGGTGAAAATAGTTTGAAAAAGTAACACTTTAAAACAAGCTTTGGCAAAAGAACACTTTGGGTAAAAAAAAAGACGAAAATACCCTCACTGAATGTTTTCTAGTGAACCTCACACTGAATGTTTTTTGGGGCCCACAGTTTGACATTATGTTGTGTGTAATAAAGCAAAAGCAAAAAGAGGAAAAATGACGTGGGGCCCATTCCGTGAGGTAGACGTTTTGGAAGCTGGGTTAATGAGGAAAAATGATGCGGGGCCCACGGTTTGAAATTTAAATGTTTTTTTAAAAATATAATATTAATAAATAAGAGTTGTGAAAAAGCAAATGTGTAATATTGTACACGACTGTACACAATGGAGATACGATTGTACACCACGAGTATTTGTGATAAAATTACGATTATGTTGTCCATGAATGTAATATTGTACACGAAGTATTAGATTTGATGCATGAGAGATCTAGTACACATACAATATATTATGTACACACATGATGCATTCATGTACACAATAATAAAAAACTAGTTTATGAACATAATGCATTCTGGAAGTTTTCAAGTTTTTGTTAACATCTTCTAGCTCACCTTCAACTTTCTAAGCAATGAATNGTGCACACATATGAAATTTTGGCCTCATAATACCAATGCAAAGATCACTCCAGAACTCCAACCATGTACACCTATGAACACACAATTACCATATCCACACAACCAAGCTGAAAAATGAATGACTAGACATCAATACATGTACACATATGCAATTCATAGACTCACATATATACACATGATTGCAATTCATAAGCATGGATACATGTATACATGTGAACACACAATTCCACTATAGAAACATGTACACACA